>JAOCPT020336231.1:0-13446 GCA_026546935.2 Palythoa grandiflora | reverse complement strand
CTTGGTAATTGTGACTGGACGAAAATAACCATAACACAACTTTAAACCATTAACAAAACAGGCCAACCATCATTTACCGGAGAAACCGGGGACTCGGTCTTAAAATAAACAGCATTATTTATAAAAAGAAAAGAAAAGAACAAAGCAATACGCATGCCGGCATATGAACAATTAACAATCTAGAATGTACATATATGTTTGTATATGTATTTTTTTTTCGATTTAGGTATGTATGATTTTTTCGATTTTGCATTGATCTTGATGTATGTATGTATGTATGTATATGTATGTACTATATGTATATGTATATGTATAGCATAGATATCATAAAAGTAACTAATTTCATTGAAAATGCAATAAAATAAAAAAAAAGACTGCAAAACAGTGGAAATCGAACCCACAATCAATCTTTTCCACACGGGCATGCATCCGGCATAGTGATAACGGAGTTCTTCCTCGGAGGGGTGGGGTTGGGGTGCTCCCTATATAGAAATTAAAAGATGCTCGTTTTGTTTTTTAGGGGTCAAAACTACCGATTTGGTACTTTTAGGCGTTTTCAGAGATAAATGAAGGTTCTTTAAAAGACCGCTATTTTTGGAGTGCAAAAAAAAAAACAACTAAAAGGGTAGACAAAACCGCCGATCCGCGAAATTTTAAGACCAAATCAGTTGATCCACAATTAGTTTATGTCCAATCCGGATCCGCAAGGTTTTCTTGGGGATAAATGAGAAAGCACCAAAAAAGTGAACTTAAAATGAAAAACGTAATCTGAGAATCCCAGAAACCGTAAACCCTGCCTAAAGTCTCCATTTTTCCGCAAACCGCTGAATTTATAGGGTTAACGAGTCCAATAAAATTTTTCTCCAAATCTATGATCAGCGAACCTTTTAGGGATCATCCCCTCCACTTTCAGCCACTTTAGAACTCGGATCTCCAGATTCAGAGTCTAAAGTGTTAACCATTACACTACGTGACCCATTCGATGTTGCCGACGTAACCTATATCAAAGTAACTGGGATTGCAGTTTATGAAAATGCACAAAGGAAACAAGAGTGAAATACAAAAAGGTTTTCCCAACACGGGTCCCGCCAAGATTTGAGCTCGGATCTCCAGATTCAAAGTCTGAAACTTGTGGTAACCATTACACCACGGGACCCATTCGATGTTGCCGTCCTAACCTATATCAAAGTAACTGGGATTGCAGTTTATGAAGCTGTAGAAAGAAAACACAAGTGAAATAAAAAAAGGTTTACCCAACAGGTCCCGCCGAGATTTGAACTCGGATCTCCAGATTCAGAGTCTGAAGTGCTAACCATTACACCACGGGACCCATTCGATGTTGCCGACGTAACCTATATCAAAGTAACTGGGATTGCAGTTTATGAAAATGTACAAAGGAAACAAGAGTGAAATACAATAAGATTTATCTAACAGGTCCCACCGAGATTTGAATTCGGATCTCCAGATTCAAAGTCTGAAGTGCTAACCATTGCACGACGGTACCCATTCGATGTTGCCGTCGTAACCTAACAAAGTAATTTGGATTGTAGTTTATGAAACTGTATAAAGGAAACAAGAGTGAAATACAAAAAGGTTTATCCAACAGGTCCCGCCGAGATTTGAACTCGGATCTCCAGATTCAGAGTCTGAAGTGCTAACCTTTACACCACGGGACCCATTCGATGTTGTCAAAGTAACCTAACAAAGTTACTGGCCTGGGATTACAGTTTATGAAAATGTAGAAAGGAAACAAAAGTGAAATACTAAAAGGTTTTCCCAACAGGTCCCGCCGAGATTTGAACTTGGACATCCAGATTCAAAGTCTGAAGTGCTAACCATTACACCACGGGACCCATTCTATGTTGCCGTCCTAACCTATCAAAGTATAACTGGGATTACAGTTTATGAAAATGTAGAAAGGAAACAAAAGTGAAATACAAAAAGGTATACCCGAAAGGTCCCGCTGAGATTTGGACTCGGATCTCCAGATTCAGAGTCTGAAGTGCTAACCATTACACCACGGGACCCATTCGATGTTGCCGTCCTAACGTAACAAAGTATAACTGGGATTACAGTTTATGAAAATGTTGAAAGGAAACAGAAGTGAAATACAAAAAGGCATACCCAACAGGTCCCACGGATATTTGAACTCGGATCTCCAGATTGCAAGTCTGAAGTGCTAACCATTACACCACGGGACCTATCTGATGTTGCCGTCGTTACCTAACAAAGTAACTGGGATTACAGTTGATTAAAATGTAGAAAGGAAACAAAAGTGAAATACAAAAAGGTTTACCCAACAGGTCCCGATAACGATAACGATAACGATAACGATAATGATACTGAATGATCCTGAATCATGATGATGATGATGATGATATTTTTTTATTCAGTAATTTATTATTTGTATTTGATGAAGTTATTTGCTTTGTGAATTTAATTTGTGCAAAAGGTTTCGGTTAACAATCTTCAAAAATCGTTAATGTTTTTAAAAACAATATTTGAACAATGAATTGAACTAATTTGATTTGCAATAAGTCAAGGTATTCAAATAGTAAAAAATTAAATAGAATAAGATGAAATAAAATAGACGAATAAACGAAATAGGTAAATGGGTTACCAGCTTTTTTCAAAAGCATCTCGGTAGTTGCGTTCTTGGAGGAATTTAGAACTTCACCGGAAGAGAACAATATTTTTCCTCTGTGTTTAATCCGACAAGAATCTTGTTTCTCTTTTTGTCGCTCATTATAAGGAGCACAGTGCTTGTCACCATTTTGCTCTGTGACTGTTTCCAGGTTGGTGTTGGAATTGCTATTGCTCTTGTTGCACACGTTCGTGCGCAGTTCCATGCTCCATGCCAGCGAGACTTTGCTCTTGTCCAAGTCTAGTTTGTCTCGCCTACAGAGAAACGACAGAGTCATGATTAAGCTGCTGTGCCATGTCAAGCCAAGTGAAGTGTCCAGGGTAAGATCTAGGGACCTGCTGGATAAGGTCGGGCTATTCGACCTTGAACTAGTGTTGAAAGAGCGTCATCTCAGATGGTTTGGGCACGTCGCCCGATCCACAGGGGCAATTAAGTATGCCAGTGAGTTGGTGGTTGAGGGTCCTGGACGACCGAGATTGTCCTGGAGGGAAGTAACGAAACAGGACTGCAGACAATGGGGACTATTGTCCGCCGACCCCTTGGATACGGTGTCCTGGAGAGGGAAGATTAGACAGGCCATGCGTGTAGCGAGCAAGGAAACTTGATGGCAGTCCACATATGTGGACATTGATGCCACATACTGCACGATAATCAAAAAGAACAGATGATGATGATGATGATGATTACTATTCCACCAAAATTTTTACTAGTGTATGGACTAGTGGACTACCGTTAATTTCGAACCCTGATTAGAAAAAAGTCAAATATTTGATGGCCAATCAGATCCACCAGCTATGCATTGCCATATGCCCATCAGACTCTGACCTGCTTTTTGTTACTGTATTTTGTTTTTGCCATTCACACAGGAATATTTAATGTAAAAACACTCACTTAAACTAACTCAAAATAATTTAATTTTTATGTGACCTCAAAAAAGCTTTTGTTATATACTGAAATTCTATTTGTATTTCTAATACGAATTTTTGAAAAATGAACTAATTTAGAATTTTCCCCTTTGATTTATGGAGTGTACTAAATGTGACCTTGTGTGCTCATGAAAGAGTTTTGGGTGGCCTGGGCCCACAATGGCTGATGACGTCATATAAGTGCATTCTTGTTTGCTTGCCAGAGTGGGCCAGCCTTTAAATCAGCTTATTGATTGATTGATTGATTGATTGATTGAATTATGCACCAATGATTTAATTAATCAATCATTCAATGAAATCAGTATCAGTCAATCAATCTGTCACTTGATCAATCAATGAATCAGTGCACATATGTAAACAGGATAATTATAATTCCCATTCAGCAAGTAAGAAAATTTTCTAAATTAAATAATATTTTCAACTTTTATAAAAGGGAAATCAGTAAGTAAAGTAGTTTTAAGAATAAACACTTAAACAAATTTTAGTTTTTATTTTATTTATGTTTGATGTGTATTATGAATTCATTGTTTAAATTGTTAGTTTGGAACACATGAATTGTTTTCTATTTATAATTTACAGACTCAAATTTTTAAACTGCATGTTTAAAGGTAAAGGTATACAGAAAGCATAATATTATTTCCAATTAGATATGATTTTCTTGGCACAAAATCGATAAATTGTTTTCTATTTACAGTATAGTTTACAGACTCAAATTTTTAAACTGCATCTTCAAAGGTAAAGTTATACAGAAAGTATAATATTATTTACAATTTTATGGTTTTCTTAGCATACTGCAAATTATTTTACACATTTTGTTTTTGTCAACTAAAATTTATTGTTTATCATGTGAGAGAATCTCTGATATGTCTTAGAGGAAATAAATTATATATCAGAACAAAATTAATGCTGGAAAAAAATCAGATGTCCCAAGTGGGAGTTGAATCAGTAACTCACTGATTTCGTGACTGGTGCTCTAGCATTTGTTCTGTTATTATTTCCTCTAAAGATACACCAGAGTGTCTCTCACTGATGATGAAGACGTTGTTTGAAAGGTGTCATATGTATATTACAAATAAAATTTACTTTTGCTAATGTTGCAGAAGCAGAGAAAGGAGTAAAAAAACCAAGAGAGATGATGGAGATCTCAAGAAATCTGAACATAAACAAGATCAGAGAAGTGTTAGTAAGGATAGAAGTTCTGTGCACAGTGTGGGAGACTCCAGTAGGAAAGAAAGTGATATTAGTCAACGACATGGAAAGGAAAAGAGTAGAGCAAGTTCTGAAAACCAAGAGAAAAACAAAGAAACAGTAAAAATGCTTAAAGATAAGGATGCGAAAAAGATTTCAACTGGCCCTAAAATAGGAACAGAGAAACAAACAATTTCAAGCAAAAAAGACAGTTTAAAAGAACTACCAACAGTTTCACATTCTACCAATACTATCCCAGTGTTGGTGTCAAGAAGTGTTGGGCAAAGCCAAGGAACATTTGTACAGCATGTTCAGGGAGTGAAAACTAGTACTGTAACCACCCCAGTGGCTGCTGGACGAGGTAGACCAATAGCCACACAACCACTCGGGGGCTCAAGGTTCCTGAAGCCTGCTGACTTTGTTCCTAGACCCTTTCAAATGAAAGTGCTAGATGGAAAAGCTAAACTGCCTCGGCCAGTTCTTAAATGTTTTTCTGAGGACAGCGATATAGGCAATATTGCAACCCCTCAAGAAAAAACTAAAATACCCACAGCTTCTAGCGCAGGTCAGTCAGATAACCAAGTTAAGACCGAGAGTATTTTCCCTGATGCATCTTTTGAGAAAAAACAGAATACCGCAGTTAGCACTCAAAGTTCTGATATGGCCTTGCAGAATAGAGAAGTTGTTAGTATTGCTGAAGGAAATTCCAAGCATTCTAGAATTGTTTTGCCCCCAAGCAGAAAGAGAAAAGCAGAAAGTGATGATGAAAGAAGTCCAGCAAGAATTTTAACAAACCAGAAAACAGCACCACAGGCAACACAAAATGAGTTCAAACAGGTAGGAAACAGTAATCAACAAATGCGTGTAAGAGAAGAATCTAGGGAAAAGGTAACAAAGCCAATAAAGCAAGAAAAATTAATTGAAGAAAAAGATTATTCTACAAAAAGAACTGTTGTTCATTTAAGTAGTGCTGAGCAACGAGTGACTGAAAAAGATAAAATAAGGGAGAAATTGAAACGGGAGAAAGATGAGTTACTCCCAAAAGATTCAAAAAGAAATGATCAACAAATAGAGCAAAGGACAAAGGCTCGTGGAAGGGAGAGTTCCAACTCCAGATCAGCAGAAAAGAGAAAAGAACATTCACCAGGTATTTACCTAATTTATTATTATTATTATTATTATTATTATTATTATTATTATTATTATTATTATTATTATTATTATTACTAACCCTGTGGGAAACTCTTGGAATTTGTTTCTAACTGCGACGACTCAAGGAGATCCCCTTAAATTTGTCAAACAAATCATAATTGGCCAAATGGGAGGCAAATGATAGGCTTTATTTAAATTAGATTATTAAATGGATTTTGAAAAGAAAGTTTTTAATTTGTAAGTGAATGCAATAATGTAGTTATTGGCTGTTGTTCTTGAATTTTAGTTTTTATACCCAGAAAAACTCCTGGAAATCTCCCAGGATTTTGTGGTATCCAATGAGTGCAAACACTGTTTAAATCTGAAACGTAAAACAGTGCTTTACACGACTTGATCAATACACTGACACATACTGTATAATTAAAATCTCAGAAAAATCTGGATTTAACAGCACTGCAAATAAATATTACTTAGTGGAGCCTTTTCATCCAAAGAGCACAAAATCTTTCATACTTGGGGTACAAAACAATTTTGACTTTTCTATGAAAGCTAAAGCAAAGTAGAATCATACTTTTTTAGTAAATTATTAAAACGTAAGATTTCGCTTTTGGTTCATTTCTCTTCCATTACAACCGTTACAGTCGGTGGATGTTTTACTTTGTGACCTCTAGCTGGAATGGATTCACTGTCATTATTTTATTGTTATGTGACTTTGTTGAGAGCAACGAGTAAACTCTTGATGTAACATTAATTGTTGTTGTGTAACTTTGTTAGGAGTATGGAGAAACTCTTAACGTGACAAACATTAATTGTGTGACTTTGCTAAGAGCATGGAATAAACTCTTTACGTGACAATTAATTGCTGTGTGACTTTGTTAGGAGAATGTAGTAGACTCTTGACGTGACAAACATTAATGTTGTTGTGTGACCTTGTGAAGAGTATGGAGAAACTCTTAACGTGGCAGACAGTAATTATTATGTGATTTTGTTAAGAGCATGGAGAAACTCTTGACGTGGCAAACAGTAATTGTTGTTGTGTGACTTGTCTAAGAGCACAAAGAAACTCTTAACGTGACAAACATTAATTGTTGTTGGGTGACTTCGTGAAGAGCAGGGAGTAAACTCTTGATAATCACAGTCCTTTGGATGGAGCAGAATTTTTCATAATGGCTGTAACGACCTTGAAAATTTAGGATAGCAGGAGAGAACAAATTTCGCACGATTGGGATGGATGAGGCATTCATATGAAATCAGGATTAACGATTGTACGTGTACATCAATTCCAGTCGTTTTGTTTTACTAAAATTAATATATGTATGGTGCATTTTAGGTGATGAAACTGTAAAAGACAAAGAAAGAAAAAAGGGCAAGAGGGCAAAAGTGAAAGAAGAGGAGGAAGAAGAATGGGTTGAAGCACCGCAGAAAGCCATTGAAGACTTACGACCCAAAAAGGAAGAACCTGCTGACCAGTTTGTAACGCAACACACAGACGAGATGCAGCTGGAGCAGCATGGAGAGACTGCTGAAACGTCTGTTTTGGATGAAACGTACCTAGGCCCTGCCGTAACTTGGGAGAGCGCTGCGGCTCAAGAGGGGGAGGGGGAGTGGTACGGCAACAGTGAGTATGGTACAGATGGGTACTACTACCATGAAGGTGTCGAGGGAGAGCAGTACGTTGAAAACCCCCAGGAACAACAAGAAGAGTACTATGGCCAGGAGGGTGGAGAGCAGCAGTATGAGGGGGAGTACTCTGAGCAGTATCAGTGGTCCGAAGAGTACTACCAGCAGCATCCTGAGGGGGAGGAGGGTGCTGCCTATGATGAGAGCACAGCGGAGTGGAACACTGAAGGTGAAGCTGCAGCTGTGGAGCAAGGGCACTACGAGCATGCTGCTGAGGGACAAGACTACGGTGTTGCTGGGTACGAGGGGGAGGAGGCTGGCCAAGAATACTGGGAGAATGCAGGTGATCAGCAGTACTACGAGGGACAAGAGTGGGTGGAACATCATGGGGAGTACAGCGAGGGGGATAACAACATACATTACAGCTATGAGGAAGGAGGCAATCAGTACGTTGCCAGTGAGTATAATGAACAGTCTTATAGTGACCATTATCTCGCAGAACAACCTCTGGGTGCAGAGCAAGGAGAGTACCATGGTGAGGCAGCATTTGGAACCGAGCACAACACATCAGAGGGCGATAACGTGTATGGAAAATATGAAGAATACAAAGCAGGACAAAAAGTACACCGTCAAGAGCCAGAAAATGACGAAACTGACCTGCTGGGGGAAATTTTTGATCCAGTGCTAAAATCACCTTCACCAGAGCCAAAACCCCTCAGGTCGATTCTGAAGAAATCAAAACAGAAATTTTCTGCACAGCAAATATCACAGCAGCAAGAAATAGCTGTTAATCAACCTGCAACTAGTGATGACACAACTGAACCAACAGATCTGTCGTCCTTGGCGCCAAAGAATGACATTGGAGCAGAGTACATTACAAACATTTCAGATGGAAACCGTATTCAGTACTACTGTCAACTGTGCAAGTGTCATTTTAACACTGTGACAGCAAAGAATCTCCATCTGAAGGGAATGAAACACATTGAGATGTTTATAAGAACCAAAGCCAATTTACTCTCAGAGGTTATTACTACTGTTCGAGGCTCACCAAAGGTTTGAGTTTTTCCACAAACCTTTCATGAGTGATTTAACATGACTTGATGGAGATGCAAACTATAACTTCGAGATACGAGTGAATGTTTTGACTCATCCAGTAGAATAAGATTAACCAAAAAAATAATTGACAGCGCAGTGAAGATGATTGACAGCCGCCTGTCACGTGACACACACCCCCGTCACGTGACAGGCTGTCAGTTACCCGATGAAGAGCGTGCGATATGGTCACAACGTAGTATTGTGCACTTGATTTTCTGAATTCCAGTAAATGATTTAAATTATTTGTTTTGGTTATAGCTTCGAGTGTTGACATTGGAAAGTGTTTCATATTCAAAAAGAATCACCGATGTTTCTTGCCTCTGTAGTTGCCTCAGTAGCTTAAGTGGTAGAGCACCAGTCATGGAATTAGTGAGTCGTTCATTCGGTTCCCACTTGGGGCATCTGATTTTTCCAGCATTTTTTTCATATTTGCTTTAAAAATCAAATCATCTGGAGTGCCTCTGAACGAGTTGTTCGAAATGCATTCTATGTATGTTACATTTTTCATAGAAATATTTTGCATTTTACTCAAGTGATTAGAACCCTGATCAACTTGAGGAGATTAAAGTAGTTTGTATCTCCAATCAATCCATGTTGCATAGCTTTTTATAAAATATCAAAGCTAAATATATAGTTTAACTATAAAATTAAGCGATAACATGTTTTCACGGTCTGACGATAGTTCTACGTCTCCTAATGTCATTTTCAAGTCACTGTTATTAGAAGCTAACAAAGTTTATATAACAAATGCTTTGAACAAATTTAAAAGTTAACTGTTCAAGCTTGGCTGAATTTCACATCAAACAACAATCTAAACTTGTCAAACAAAAAGTTGGTACGAATAAAATCTGATTGAACGTTCAAGCTTGATTGAATAATCTTAATGAATGATATCTCGTGGACAAGACAAGCAAATTTGCTTCTGCATTTTTAGCACAAAATTTAGATTTGCTGACTATGGTGTAATGCTGTGCACACGCTAAACGTGTTGACCAGTGGAGGATCTGTTATGCTTAATTTTATAGTTCAACTGTGAAATAAGAATCGTCTTTAGTTATCCGTAAATATGCAGCTGTCTCGAAAAAGTTAACTCCGGCAATAACTAGAACTGTGCCTGAATTGAGTAGTTGGAGTTTGAAACAACGTATGATATTTTGTATTTTAACTGCCTGGTCATTTATCAAAATAGTGATGTTACGGCCCGGAGCAGAAATTGCTCGTACGCGATTTTATTATTTTGTACTTTTTTAAGGTTAAGGAATAGATAGAATATGAGTGGGAGACTTTTATGGGCAATAAAAGCTGCGAGCCATGGGCGAGCTGTTTAAAACCCATGACGCAAATATTTTAACTAATCAAACGTCTAGGTTCTTTCATACTGTGCTAATATTTTTGAAATAAAAGCTGATCTAGCCCAGAAATTTTAAGTTTTATTACATCCAAATTTGGAAGAGATCCTTATGAAATTTAAAAATGTTCTTCATGATTATGATTTCTTTTGTTAACGTTTCATCAATTATTAATGAGTTTGATAAGTGTACTTAAAGTTCCTTTCGGTCACGGTTAAATCTGCATAGATTGACTGTTGCTGATGTTAACTTATTCGAATTAGCTGCATGTGCTTTAACTAATTGTGTCGGATTGGTTGATGAAATTGTCAATGGCAACGTTATGATCACGTATTGTGGACGGTCATATCTTCACAGTGAAGAATGTACACATTTGTAGATGCTAGAAAAATCCAGATATTTCATCGATATTTGTATAATGAACATAGATTTTAGGTTCAGTTTTAAAGTTTTGATGTGATATCAAGGTTATTTAGTATTGTAAATAGTTAAGTTACTGCATTAATAAGCAGTGTATTTAATTTAAGCAATGCATGTGATATTAATCTGTGAGGTTTATTATCTTGAAAGACTAAGGCAGTTTTAAAAGGAATTCTTGGCCGTACAACATTCTTGGTCTCACAGAAAACTTTTGTTGGGTTGTTGCCATACCAACAGCTCAAATGTGATAATAAGTGTAATTTATTTGCATTCATTTGTAGAGGTTAAATTTGGCACACGCCGCCATCTTTAAATGTGACGTAATTTGCCAGTGCCAGACCCCACTTGCTTATTGAGAGTGGAGATTTGGTCTCATTTCAAGATGGCGGCGCGTGGAAAATTGCGCTGGGACTGATCAAAATGATTTGCGTGGCGTGAGGTTTACGAAATGTGAATAATTATCATATTTCCACTGGTGATATCAACAAAGACGAAACGTTTTTTGTTTCAGAAAAAGAATATTGTATGGTCAAAGATATTTTGGGAGGAACTTGTAATTGCTTTTCGAAGGTTTGCGCAGTCGGACCACCTGCTTTCTCTTAACTGAACTTGTATTGATCTTGTGATTTGATCGACTGAAAGAGTTGGCATGTTAGATTTAATCATGGCGAACTGAGTAGAAGAAAGTCACTGTTCATTGTGGAACTTAATCATCATCTTTACCAGAATTTGTTGCAAGAACTCGACTTTGAAACTTGTAAATTTCGTATATTAGATTTTGGTGCGATCAGATATTTGTCTTATGTAGAAACTGGGTTACTGTTGTTGGTGTTTAGAAGTAGGCAATTATTAGTAAAAGTAATGTAGAAGAAACAAGAGACAGTTTGCTGCTTGCCTTGTCTTTACTTCGATAATTGAGTGGATAAAAAAAACAACGGGGTTTGTTATTTAAATTACAGATATGGCAAAGACAGTATTCAGTCGCAATCGGCTCAATTGTGAGTAAAAATTAGAGCTTTTATTTTCCAGGAAATGGAAGAGGGGTGTGAATGGGTTTCGAAAGGTGACGTTCCCAAAATTTTAAAATCAATATCTGTGGATTCGTAGCTGTTTTACGTCAAGTACAAATCCATTACTTTTTCAACCGCGGTCTTTGGGATCTGGAGATCTGCTACCTTTTGTCCGGCTAAAATCCGACCCCAGATGTTTAGAGGGTCATCACTGAATTCATCGAAGTTTTGTTTAAATCCGTAATCTGAACGAAATATTTGCTGAATCCGCAGATCCACAGAGGTCTTTAATCCTCTCCCTCTGAAATTTTAAATTTATTCTATGGTAAAGTTATTAACATTTAACCGTTGTAAACTGTTCTCGCGAGAATCTTGCAAATTGATTTTCCCAACTGGTTGACGTACGTTTTACTATTATAGCTCGAGAAAGGAAATATTTTTGTTCAAGTAAAAGGAATTTTGTGAAGAGAACCGGTCTTACCGATGGAGGTTAATTTTCACCAGAAGTGGGGCTTTCTTGAAGTCAGTTTAGAACATCAAATGGTTAATTTTAGTGTAATTCCATTTTTTATTTGTAAATGCAAAGGTTGCCAATCAAAATTTCGTTACAGAGTCTTCATTCAGCAAGTTCTTCAGTCTGTTTTGACTGCGATCATTTTCTTTGACAGGAAAAAAGATTTGTGACAAAAATTTTTTGAACACTGTGCAGACATCGTACAGTCTATTTTATGAAGCCCGTATTGGATCGCACGAATTCTAACAATGAAACTTTTCCGCCGAGGCCAAAAAACATATACCACGAAATGGCGACCAGAAAACTTTTTCCTTGACCATTTCTTAATATAATACCCGAAACAGGTTGGCTGCCTGCCCGATGCATTTCAACTGCAGCAGTTAATCTGTTTTAATTGTATTGTAATGTTTCCATATTACTGAATGTCTGTGATTTTCTCAGGGGAAAGTTCACGTGTACAGAACGTGATTGAAGAAAAAGGCAAATTACCAACTACAGAGTGGGGGGTGGAGTAGATGTGCACATATGTATATGCAGGAGATATTGTGCCTCCCAGGTGATCGGAGTCTGAACGCTCGACCATATGATCTTCTCACGCGAGCGTGACATCGTAAAATATTCGATTTTTCAATAATCTGAATTCTTCATCAAATTTGTCACAATAATAGTAAAAGTGCAAAGTTTCGATGAGAGTGGCCTAAAATGGGCGAAGATATGAATATTTGAAGCTAAATACTATTGTGGAACTTTTGCAACAAAATGTATGTGTTTAGCATGCAATGGCATGCAATGCCCTTCCACCATACATTTCTCTGTAAAAATGCTCAGATTTAAAAATTAATTGCTTTGCCAATTGTTGGGCTACATCTCTGAAAAGTGGCAGTTTTACTTTGCACATTTCCTTGTGTAACGCTAGGCGTGAAATGGGTCTATTTAGATATTTCTTTGATAACTATATATTAAAAACAAAACACCTACCTTTCTTCCAACTTCATTGTTGTGACGGTTAAGGAGCGCACGTGCGGAAGAGCCAGGCTCCAGATCGTCTATGAACTGTTTACCGACCTTAGCTCCAAACGGGTAATTAGCACTGCATCCACCCCACTCAAATGCCTCCTTGGATTGTCTGGCATTCTTGTCAGTGCTCTTTTTAGGTTTTTTAATCTTGGCACAGCCGCAGACTTTGAAACGGCCCCGATTACATTCTTCGATAAGGGAGTACGTGACACCGGCGGAGCTGATTGCGTGAAGAAAGGCGGTCTCCCTATTGGCTGAAAAGTAAATTGTTTTCAGCTAAGCTCTATTTTGTTGCTCGGGATATGCTGCGCTAGCCTAGGTTTGGGTATTCTATTGCAATCGTAGTCCCGATGGATGAAAGCCAATCACACAGTGAAAAGGCGAGATTGCCACATTCGCCTAACAGTAATTTTTAACTACTACTAGTACTGCTGCTACTACTACTACTATTATTACTACTACTACTACTACTACTACTACTACTACTACTACTACTACTACTACTACTACT
>JAOCPT020335591.1:0-13446 GCA_026546935.2 Palythoa grandiflora | reverse complement strand
ACACTCCCTTGATTGTTTCCAGGGTTTCTGTAAGGGATATGGCCATTTATAATATCTGGTCACCAATAACTGTAGGACTAGTCCCAGTCTGAAGAGAGAACATTAATTCAGGCAGTAGTACAGGACATGCATGTTCATGGTTATTCTTAACATGTTTTTAACTTTTTTGATTCTGTTGATCCTTCACAGCGGCTGGGGCCTGCTTTCTGGCTGCTTTCTGGCTCCTCCTCACTTGGTTTACTGTATTTGAAAAACGGTTCCTTGGCACTAGCAGTCAAGGTATACCTTACTGGAGGTATTATATTGTGCTCCATGTAGATTTTCTCAAACAAATCTGAAATTCGAGCTCCCTTACTTTTTTCCGACACTTTGCTTCGTCCTGAGTATTCTCTAATGACAATCTCAATTTCGCAATTTTATCTGCCTCACAACCTTCTTTCATGCGATTCATTTCGGAAATCAACTCTTTCAAAGACCGAAATGTGCCACTTGATTGCATCCTCACCGCTAGACGCTATAATTCCGTCCGTTCCTATGGCGATCCGTAGATGAGCAAGATTGGTTTAAGTGTTTTCTCCATGCTTGATATCACAGCTTGTCGATTTTATTTTTTTCTTGAACGAGCACATTCACATTTAAAAGCTTGTATGAAATCTCGTCATAGCCGTACAAAGTCCCGTCAGAGGTGCCATGTGTGGAGATATTGACCACTCGCCACCCTGTGGGTCAGTGCTTTCACACAAAAATCATAAACACACATACACACATCTTTATTGAATTTAAATACAAAGCCACATACAACTATACCTGCAGATAGCAAAAGCTAATCGAGGCAGGTATTAGATGTATGTTTCAATCATATACCACGTATTACATGTATGTTTCAATCAAAAATATATACCACGCTGCTGAACCTTGTCTCAACTGGAACTTTTCTCGTTTAGCGGAAAATAAATCGCAATTTTAAAGAATCTTCGGATATAAACAATATCAAACGTACGCAGCACGTATGGATTATTATCACCAAACTCGGCCAAGTTGTTCAAAACCCTAAATGAAGCTAAACTCAAAACGCAATTTTTTCAGCAAAGAAAAAAATATTGCCCTTGTAAAGTAGTGTTACGGTTTGCAAAATGATAAAAAGTGTCGACCCTAAACTTGCAGCCCCAATCAGTCTCTCTACGGTTGGAAACAAAACTCAGATTAAAATTTTGACCCCTGCGTGCCTTGGTGCTGATCGGCTTTAAGACAACTGGGCCCCGGAGATGCTAACAACCAAAACGTTTAAAATTTTAACTGAGTTTTAACTTTACTTATAATTATCAGATATAATGATTATAGATTTTTATTGGTAATTATTTAGCTATACATTTGTTTAAAAATACTGTCTTCTTAATTGTATCAAACTAGGTATGGTGACTTTTTTATGTGCTAAAGAGAAGCAAATGCAAATAAGGCAAGATAATAAAAAATACAGTGTTTAGAAATGCAGATTGTAAGTACGTACATGCTCAATACAAGTGTAGAGCGTTCATGAATGAGCCTATATGATATGAAAACGGTATATAAGATTTACTACAATGGTGAAACTGTTGCGACCTAAAATTGTTACTATATACGTATGGATTTATGTATGTTATAACGTATGTAATGAAAAAAATAGTTTACAGTACCATCTATATTACGTCTGTTATGTTCGAAAAAGAAATAACCTTTGTGAGCCTAAAATAAGCCTTTATTTCAACAATTTGAGTAGGGCAGAGCTGTCAAACTCTCCGGTCGTTTCCTCCACACCCGTTTATTGTTCGGAATTTCCTGCGACGTATCTTCCATAAATTCGCAGAGAGGATTATGGGTAACTCGGTCATGTTTTCGCAGAACTACGTCCGCTGACTCGTACATTGGATTATCATATGCGTATGCCGCTGAGTTTTCAGATGTTTGTATTACGGTCGGTTCTCCAAAGCGCTGACCAGAGCCGCCATCTTTTTTAGCTGCTGCTTCAGCCCGGGCACGCGCAATGTTGTCCCCTTCTGAAGTCTCCATGATAAAGGTTGGGTTCGAGAATTCAAATTTGTTTCGTTCAACATTTTCTCGGAATGGGGAACCAATATCAAGCGTCTTCTGTTTTGGCTTTAGTTCTATTTTAGCACTGTGAGATCTATATTTACGCCTTTTCTTCATTTTCCAAACAATAATTATAAGAACAAGAGCAATCAAGAGAACCGCAGCCACAACGATGATGGCGATTTTCCCTTCCAGACCAAGAAAATCGCCTTCATTTTTATTCTCATTATAAGTAGCATTAACTTTGTTCTCGCATCTTTTACCCAAGAAATAAACAGAACACACACAACCAAAATCTCTGTGTTTCAGCGGGAAACATGTGCCTCCGTTAGCGCATGGATTGGGTTGACAGTTTCGCCAGTCATGTTCACAGTTTTCTCCCGTCCAGGGGTACTGACAGGATTCGCAGTCTGGTCCACCAAACCCTGGTGCGCACCCTGTACAGTCACCACCCCAAGGGATTTCACAACGGCACGTAAACTTAGCCCTGTCCTCTGGGTACGATATGCAAGTACCGTTTCGTGGACAAATGCTTGGATTTTCTCTACATACTGTGTCATCCGTGTCACAGTTAACTCCTATGAAAGGCGCCTTGCAGATACAAATAAATCCATTAACTTGATCTACGCAAGTTCCGCCGTTAAGACAGGTATTGACAGAACAGTCGTTGACGTTTTCATTGCAAAGATGGCCGGCAAAACCCTGTTTACAGTAGCACTTGAAGTCATTCAATAGATCTTCGCAAAATTCTGTGCCATTTGAATAGCACGGATCTGGTCGGCACTCATTAACTTGCACCCCGCAGTCTGGCGGGGACCACCCCGGTTTACAGTTGCAAGTATAGTTCTTCCAACCACCAAAGCCATCGCGACACTCGCCAATCGAGTTATCAGTTTTGCACGGTCTGGGTGCACAAAAGTCGATATCAGTACATATCAGCCCGTCGCCGGTAAAACCAACTTTGCATGTGCATAATGCTTTTCCAGGACCTGCTCGCGAGCATAAAGCGTGCTGGCTACACCCGCCATTGTTCGAAGCACATGCGTCAACTACGCCAACAGACACAGTAAGAATAGCAGTAGTACTCAGTCTCCCTTCATCAGTAGCTCGTACCTTCATAACGTACTGATCTCGTTTCCAGGCATCCAACTGTGCCGCTGTTAAAAGTTTTCCATTTAGCACCAGAAAATCTTCATTTGCTTCTCCAGCAACGGTGATTATAAAATTTCTATCAAACTTATCCTCATCTTCAACCACAAAAGTACCGACTTCATAGCCAATAACAACATTTTCCAGTATATCGACTTTTGTTTTCCCGTCCAAAGTAATGCTTTTTGGGGCCTCGTTGACATCTGTGACGTTAATATCAAAATTTTTCACAAGGCTTAGGGTGGTGTACAATTCTTTCACAGTGATTTGCAAGGTCACCAGAGGTGTGGTCTCGTGATCCAGAGACTCACGCGAGACAAATACTTGCTCACCAACTAAATGAAATGGCACACCACGAGACGTAATTTCAAAGGAGTATACGGAGCTCGTGTAGTCGGAATCTATAAGGGTAAGGTTTCCAACAAGAATATTCTCTTTTGAGTTTTCTGGGATCCACAGAGAAGACATAAGCAGATCTGATGGTGCCTCGGGCACATCGAGAACATAAATTCGTAACGAAGAGACAGTGGACATCCGAGGAATGCCATCATCCGTGCATTTCAAAAACAATGTATAGTTAGCATTTTTTTCGTAGTCAAGACGATTTCGCACTAATATTGTATTTGTTCCAGGCTGGACCATGAATTCATTCGGAACTGTATCGTATGCACCAGAAACAGATCTCCTTGCTCTGGAGAGCATGCTTGAGTTCTGCGGATTTCCGACATGAACGATGGCGTACAACAGGGCATCATGTTGGCTGATCAAGGTACAAACATGCGACTGGGCTCGAAGGGGATTACGGCTGTTGTCTTCGTCCATCACTGTTACATATGCCACAATACTAATTCCAACTGCTGCCGTCTCATTAACAGTTGCCACGGCGGATGTGATCAGTTGAACACTCGTGGAAATGTTTGGTGGCCTAGGATTCAGTGTTGTATCCCCATGAGCGTCTTTGAAGATAATATTGAAGGGTGGATCGTTAGCATCAACAACATCAATGACGAAGTTTTTTTGATACGACAAAGCTCCTTTGTCTTGGCAACGTAGAGTAATACTATGGGATTGCTGCCTTTCATAGTTAAAAGGCATTCCATTACCAGCAACGACGAGGGAAATATTAGCACTACTATGTCTGAGTGTAACCCGACCGTGTGCGTCGTCCAAAAGCGAGCAGAGGAAGAGCTGTGGGCTGGTGTCATGGTCTTTAACGGTAACCGTTCCAATAACAGTGTCTGCTGGTGAATTTTCTCTGACATTCCTTGGATTGAGATTGATATCATAGGGAGGTTCGTTGATATCAGTAACAAGCACAGTGAGAGTCGCCACTTTGGACAGCCGCAAGTGTTTACCGTTGTCGGTGCTGATGACCGTCAAAGTGATGTTTGGATGACTCTCAAAGTTAAGCAGCGTGGAATCTGCCACGTGCAGCCTATTTCCATCAACCAGTTTGAAAACACCGTCAGGACTTTGAGCTTGTATAACGTATGAGTGTTTCTGACCAGAATCTTCGTCAACCGTTGACATTTCAGCAACTAATGAGTCTTCCTAGAATACAATAATAAAAAAATCTGGCTTTAGAATAGCTACGTACAGCTAGAGCCTGCAAAAAATCAAAGATGACTTGGATTACACCGGGGCCCGTATGAGCATGGGTGGGATAAAGATTTATTACAAGGTAACCCAGTAAAACACCAAATATGCTCTCTAAAACAGCGGGATCGGCTGCAGCAAGTTTGGTAAGTTAGTTATGCTCATGGAGACAAAACATTGGTTGGCTAGGGACTGTCTTAAATACTCACACACTAGTATCCTAGCGCAAACGTACATTGATATACCTTGGAGTTCTCGGCAACAGATGCCCCTGATGGTAAGAGGATTTTAGACGGAGGATCATTCATATCCAACACTCGCACTAATATATTTTGGGTTAAACTCGCGTTCTTCTTGTCTTCTACCGTCACATTTACCGTGTACTCCTTCCTCGCTTCATAGTTTAGACGGACTTCAGTAACAAGCTGGGCGTTGTGAACGGCAAACAATTTTGAGGCTCGAGGATCGACCGAGTATCGGAAGATTTCATTCCTATCCTGGTCGATGGTAAGAAGTTTGGTAACCGTGGCACCTGGACTCTGATTTTCTGCAATCTAAAAATGGACAAAACAATTAAAATTTCCCTTTGAGAAATCAACCATAACCAAGTACATCAGCTAAACATTTTGCGAATAGTTGTTATATTTACTTGAGAAAGCTATTGAAACAACACAAATATTGATGCAGGTAAGAAAAAAGTTATTCTTAATTGTATAATCAGATCGGCTTAAAGAAAATACTGTTTCGTTATTTTGATATCTAGAAATTACGTACTTGATTACAGTATTCAAAACCAAAATGGAGGCACAAAGTTTTATATAATTTTTATATATCACTATTCAATTTAGAAGGGTTTTCTATGCTTACTTCATCACCAAAATTGTTGCCTGCTGGAGAAAACAAGGCAATCACTAAATGATGATGATGATGATGATGATGACGATGATATTGATGATGTTGGTTATCAACATTGTGATAAAAATGTCGATAATGATGATGATGATGATGATGATTATAATGTTGGTGATTATGATGATGGTGGCGATGCTGATCATGATGACGATGAGGGCAGGGATAATTATATTGGTTAGTACTCTCTTTCATTACCCAGCATTACTGTCTAACAAGCTTTGTGCTGCAATTTCAGCGACATTCCTTAATTCCAACAACGGCACCATACCTCAAATACTCCAGTCGATGACACTATCCTTTCGGGTGGTTCATTCACATCATGTATCTGTATTGCAAGCTGTTGATGAACAGCAGCGCCATCTTGGTCTTGACACTCCACATCAATAAGAAAGCTCCCGTCACTTGTTGCTTCATAGTCTAAAAGACTAGAATCTGCTACTTCAACAAAGAGTCCGCTGATCATAAACCGTCCACCAGCATCATTTCTCAAACCGCAAATTATCCGCTGAATAACAAAGGCTTCATCTGGATCGGTGACATTTAAACGCCCTACCCTGGTACCTGAGGGAGAATTTTCTGCCACACTTGTGTTCTCAAGATGAATTGCAGTTGGCGCTTCGTTTACATTGACAACAGCAACATTAAATGATTGGTTGACTGTTAGTGACTGCGCAGTATCCTCAATTTGAACTACAACCACGTGAGTCTGAGCCGTTTCGTAGTCCAGCGGTCTTCTAGTAAGCAGTCTCCAAGAATAAACGGAAGATGATGGCTGCAACTGCAATAAATGCCAGAACAAAATTCATTACCCACTGTTACTGTACATAGTACAATTTTAGTTTCAATCTGTGGTAAATACACAGGCTAAGGGAACGTTCAATTTTTATTTGATGGGGTGGGGAGGGGGGCTGTTGTAATTCAAGATGTCTTCTCAAAAAAAGTGGATGACCCCCCTGTTTGAATTGTGTCCCCCTTTTACTACACTTGTTTCTGAGCAACCACCCATTTCCCAAATTTCTTTGGGATGACCCCCCTTAGACCCAGATTTCTTGTTGTCCCCCCCCCCTAAAATTTCACTGGATGCCCTACCTTACAAAAAGTGAATAGTACCTGAACAAAAATTGTATCTTGTTACATATATTACCTTTAACGAACCTATCAACCGCAGTGCCACGAATAGTGCACGAACTCGCGAATTAAAGCCAAGCTTGATCCTCAAAAGTTCTGGATATTTTGTATTGAGTAGTAAGATACTCTTTATCTATTCTGAGAGTATTAGCCACATGGTAAAGCAGAACAAGTTAGCAAGCGGCTTTTTAAAGCCAGGGATATTAAACTGAACAGGTCTTTGAGAATTAAAAAGAAGTGCAGAGGTGTGGTGCGACGTACGTATACTAGGTGGGGGATCGAGATCGAGACGGGAAGTGGCCTTGCTCTTCAAGTTCTTCCTGTTCTTTTCTTGTCTGTCTCATAAATGTTTCTGCCCTTTTTGTAGGCAAATAACTTTCTATTTCTGTTTTCCATTTTGGGAATTTATGCCTATGCCATTTAGAAAAAAACTACATAATAAAAACTAACTTTCAAGATATCTTTTAATACCTTTTGGAAAACCCACCCAGTTTTGTAAGCTACTTAATTCAAAACTGGCACAAGGAGTTAACTAATAACTTACTTAATTGTTATTATCATCATCATCATCATCACTGTCACTGTCAAGGCATTTTTGTAATCATCATCGTTACGTTAACATACCGTCACTATGATCAAAAACGTCATCATCACCACTAAATATTATCGTCAGTGATGTATGATTATTTTTACCTTTACCAATATCCACTAATTACAACAAAACGTCTGCATACCACAAAAGGTGAATCAGAGCTCCCAATAATTTCCAAATTCAAATGATTCTTCTGTGGATCTTTTAATGAGAAGACTCCGACTAAAGCGTTGTTGAGGTTTTCAGGAACTGAGCTGTGATGCAGTACAAGATGTTCAGGCGCCTCGAAAACGTCATTTACCTGTATGAAATAAAGACAAAACCTAAAACATCAGTGCTAATTTTTTAATTAGTGCTCAATGTTGGAGAGTAGGGAAGCACAGAGAACACAGAAAACAGAGCTGTCAATATTCAAATGTTTACTAACCAAAAAGACTGCACATTTGCTGTAAGCACGTTCAGTCTGAAGCAAAATATTCCGTCAAAAGTACTACGGTCTCAGATTCGAAACTTTAAAGTTGAGGCTAATAAAAAAGGTATTATAATACATCTCCAGTCATTGTACCAGCGCGTAGTTATGAATAAGAAAGTTAACAACCAAATCTGTCAGTAAAGCTTCTCTATTTTTTACCCTAACATCGAACTATTTTGCAAAGAGACGCTATCACTGTAAATTTCTCTCCAGTCTCCTGTATCCGGGAGTGAGACAATCTACTAAACCTTTCCGCTAAGCTTTTGAGAACGATCTCAAAAGATTTCTAATTTTACCTCTAACTGTCAGAAACTAAAGTCTTCGGTCTAGCTGTTTGATCCTCCTTCCCTTCCCTTTCTGCAATATAAATTCTTGATCCGAGTTACAGTACCAGTATACTTAACTAAACAAACTTATGAATCTACCACATTTTAAGTTTAATTTTTAAAAGTTCATTATACTGCGACCAAAACCCATCTAAAAGCGTCGGTTTATATTAAACAGTGTTATATTTTTGTACTTACAGTGATATCGAACACTTCAAAGTTAGTTCGTCCTTGATGTCCAAACACACGTACTACTACGGTGTACACCTTCTGTGTTTCGTAATCCAGCGGTTTCGTGGCAACTAATATGCGCGAGTTTATAGTATTGCTGCTGGTCAATGCAAACGTTCCATTAACACTGTCGTCTAACTGAAATATCAGCGTTTCTGCTGGATCAAAGCTCACCGCCTTAAGCTTTCCTACTATGGACCCAGGTGGTTGGTTCTCGTTAATTCTGTAGGAATCCAGTGTAATATTTATTTGAGCAGACACATTCAGGTTCTTAACCTCGATGAAAAATGTCTTTGGAAAAGAAATAGCAGAGAAGTCTGAACACAGCACATGGACTGGGAGGCGTGAACGAGTCGAATTAATAAGGGGCTTTTTTGTTTTGAGTTGTAACTGTTCGATCTTGAATGGGCTGTCTGGGTCAAGGAGAAGACAATAATGGCTATCATTCGGGTCTTCATCGTCAATTTCAAACCTACCAACAAGACTGTTTATCGAGGCATTAGCACTAATAACTCGATGAGAAAGGCGAACATTGACTATAGCATCGTTTCCATCAACTACACTGACATTGAAATTCTCTCTTATTGTTAAGCCTCCTTTGTCACTGCAACCGATTATAACCGTTATCACGTGACTAGGATCCATAGTTTCGTAGTTAACCTCACCGCTGACCACAAGATCCGTGTTGGTAATTGCGAATGATTCACCGCTTAACACATCACAATTTGCTGAATCGACTCTATCTGGATCCTGGACGGTAACACGTGCAACTGGATATCCTTTGCGTTTATTCTCTACAATACAAGCATCAGCATGCGGCAAGCACTTGCTGTCTGTGTATAATTTATTCAGAATTATTCTTAGAGGTGCTTCGTTTTGGTCTACAACAGTTATAGTTAGGTTTCGAGACAGTGAAAGGTCGCCCTTATCTGTTACAGTTACCGTTACATGAACCACAGCCATTGTCTCATAGTCAACTATTCGCACTGTTTTGAGAAAATGTCCGTCCAAACTGAAGATGCCCCCTGGATTTGAGCTCAGAATGAATGTGTGATTATCATAGGTATCTGGATCATGTGCAGTTAGTGACCCAACAGCTGTTCCAATTGGTGCATTCTCTAGCAAGGAATCCCCAGAAATACTGATACCAGAAGGTCTTTCATTGACATCGAGCAGGCGAACAGAAATTTGTGATGTTATGCTGCTTCCCTCACTGTCTGTTGCCTTGACAACTAGGATCCATGACTCAAGTGCTTCAAAGTCCAGTAGTAATGCGCAATTTACAACAATATCTGAATCGTTCACTCCAAATGCTGCCAAACCATTATTGGTGTTGACAATTTCGTAAGTGTGGCGTTGTCGTATGTCTTCATCTACTGTGGTTAAATTTCCCACAACAGATCCATTTTGAATGTAACTTGTTCTCTCTGACGTATACTCCGGAATAAGCCCCCCCTCGAAAATTATTCTCTGTGGTGCATCGTTAGCGTCTGTCACAGTGATATTTAAGCTTGCAATGTTTTCAAGTCTTGGCGTGCCACTGTCCCGCACCTCAACTATCACGGTATGGGACGAATGTTCTTCAAAGTTAAGTTTAGAGTTGACTTCTAAATTGTTTCCAACTATTTTGAATCGACCTTCTGCGTCAGTAAGCATTGTGAACTCTAAAACACCATCATCAACATCTGTTGCATTAAGATAACCAATCACGTGACCAACTGTCGCGTTCTCTGACACGCTAAACAAAGATAATGTTGGAGGACCTGCAAGTTGAAGTCATTGGTTGAATAAGATATCCTTTACAGTATCTAAATGAGCTTTTGACATGGAAAAATGTGTTAAATAACCAAATGAGTCAATGACTAAAGGCGCGGCCACACAATGCAACATTGCATGCTATTGAAACCCGTTCGTGTAGCTACACGGTGAAATCGTTGCATCATGCAATGCTGCATAATTTTAGAGGTCGCGGCGCATGATACAACATTGCATGCAATTGCATGCTATTGAAACCCGTTTGTGTGCCCACACGGTGAAATCGTTGCATCATGCAATGCTGCAGAATTTTAGAGGTGGCCACACGATACAACATTGCATGCAATTGAAACCCGTTCGTGAGGCCATACCGTGAAATCGTTGCATCATGCAATGCTGCAGAATTTTAGAGGTGGCCACACGATACAACATTGCATGCAATTGCATGCTATTGAAACCCGTTCGTGTGGCCACACAGTGAAATTGTTGCATCATGCAATGCTGCAGAATTTTAGAGGTGGCCGCACGATACAACATTGCATGCAATTGCATGCTATTGAAACCCGTTCGTGTGCCCACACGGTGAAATCGTTGCATCATGCAATGCTGCAGAATTTTTGAGGTGGCCACACGATACAACATTGCATGCAATTGCATGCTATTGAAACCCGGACGTGTGGCCACACGGTGAAATCGTTGCATCATGCAATGCTGCAAAAGGAGATTCGGTTGGCCACACGATGCAATTCTTCCATTGCACGCAACATTGCCTGTTGCCGCGCCTTAAGTGTGTGTAAAAATCGCCAGAAGGATGGGAAAGCGGGTAAATGAATGAATGATAAATGATGGAAGGAGAACATAAATAAACAAACTGATGAAAAGATGGGTCGGACGAACATCATGGACAGATATAGTTACCTAAGTTGCAGAGTTAGCGGACTTCCCCATGAACACTGAAGCCTGGATACTAGCCACGTGGGCCAGGCTACTAAGCAATCAGTATAAAATCTAAAACCTAGAATTTTCAGTGTCAGTTGTCAAGTAATAGACGTTAAAACTGAGTAGTTTTTTAAAATTAGGGAGACCAGAATCTTTGTTATCTAAAATGGATTGAATAACTGCGATGGTCTCTCAATTTTGTGTTGTTACAAGCAAAGAAACTCCATTGTAAAATGCATTGGCAGCTACAGATGTTCAACCTAGAATATAACCGCAGTGTATTTTTCTGACTCTATTCATTTTTTACAGCATTTGTTTACGTGTACAATGTATTTGCTCTCATTATCTGCAACCTTAATTTCAGATTTATATAGGTTAAAAAGCGAAAATGCTAATTACACTTTATGATGACGACTAACCTGGCGGCTCATTGACGTCTGTGACCTCAATAACCAAGTCTTGTGTTACTGACAGCTGTCTGGAACCGTCATTTGTTGATTTAACTCTGATACGATGCTGTGACTGGCTCTCGTAGTCCAACTGACCAATAACTATCACCATAGCAGTCTTGTTAGTCACATTGAATAGATTTCCAGCACTGTCAATCATTGTGTACGAATACGACTGGCCTTCATCGTCATCAACAGTAGAAAGTCTCCCCACCACGGTTCCTGTAGGAGAGTTCTCTGGAACTGAGGAGGACGATAAAAGAATTCTCTTTGGACCCTCGATACTTCCTGTTCCAGAAACTGCACACTCCGCTTTGGGAATGCTCCATCGTCCTGATGACTGACATGTGATTTCAGTGGATCCGATCAAGACCCCCTTGTCACATGATACAGTGCACGTTCTTCCGTATCTGAAGAAAAAGAGGCACAAATAGTCAGATTTATTGTTTTGCACATGAAGAACGTGTCTCAGCTTTGCAATAAACTTGATGGGCACAAACGTGACACGTTCGCTTAAACTTTTCGTTTCTATCCATTTGTAAAATTTATTGGTCGTTAACTTGCATCACTTGATATGATATCATATCATCACTTGATATCATATCATATCATTTTGATTGGCTTTATATCTAGGCCTTTTGATGTTCGTCACACTCGCCTGCAAATGTTTGCGTTGAGCAAACGCAAACTTCAAACTACTTCAAGTCTTTAAAGTTATTGGGGATGAACTCTACCGTTCACCTGCACATTGATCTTCATTGGTAACAGCTCAAGGGATTGGGGCAAGGGAGGAGGAAAGGAGATCTTGTTTAAAGTAGCCACTGAACAAGACCAATTAGTTATGAGGTTATCGATCCAACTTGATATAATCTCCTCGGTGGGAGGAGGGTTTGGGTAGGGGTTCTGTTCACATAACGCACAAGTCTGAAACGTATAGACGGAAAGAAATTTGCTTAAGTCTGTAGAATTTGCAAGTGTCCTCTACGAACTAGCCTCCTCGTCTGTGAGGATGCTATCTAAGAACGCAATATTACTTTTATTATTCTTCAGGATAGGATTTTGAGCGAATGTCTCCAAAACTTGCAGTGAAGGGATCTTTACAAAAAACCTAGTGATTGCACCTTTGATGGGTTTAGCAAAACTAAACGTTGCTCTTTCCTGTTTTTTTTTGTTTAATTTAAACTTTGATGATGACGTAATTATCAAAGCTGACTGACCGCGGCAAAAAGATGTGGTATGAAAACTTTACAAAGATTTTAGAGTTGAAATGGCAGAAGATAATTTCAAAGCTGACTTTAAGACAACATTAATGCGGCGTGAAGTTAAAACAGGCTGGATGATTTTATCAGAAATGCAGATTTTGATCACAAAAGATTCCAGATTTATCACAAGTAGCCTTGCTCCCAGGCTACTCAGCCCTCTTGGGTCCCAATTTCCGAGAAAAGAAGGGGGCCTGGGGCAACTAATTTATTATTTTCGACTCATTTTATGATTTTGACTTTTTAATAGACAATATTCGTATTCCCTGACGTTCCTGGGACGAGTGACCCTTGAGCATGAATGCGAGGCTAATGCGGGGAAAAGTTAAATGGACGTGCAGTGTTTATGTTGTGTTTTCTTCGATTTTGCGTGAAAATGCCGAAACATCACTGTTGTGCCTACAATTGTACCAATAGTGAGGCAAAGAAAAAGGACCCAGTCAAATACCCCGAAGTTGCAAGTGTTACTTTCCACTGTTTTCCATCAAATGACGAAAAAAAACAGTACGCACCTGGAATGAGTGAGCAAGAAAGACGTCGAAAGTGGATCGCGGCATGCCGGCTGGAAAGC
>JAOCPT020334649.1:0-13451 GCA_026546935.2 Palythoa grandiflora | reverse complement strand
AGTAGTAGTAGTAGTAGTAGTAGTAGTAGTAGTAGTAGTAGTAGTAGTAGTAGTAGTAGTAGTAGTAGTAGTAGAATGGCTTTATTGGCATGACATAAAAACGTTTACATATTGCCTAAGCATTGTTTCATACTGATACTGAGAATTAAATATAAAACTCAATGTCTCAGATCCCTAACAAACCGTAAAATGGAAATGAGCTAACTTGTGGTTTCAGTTTTAGAAGAGAAACTCCATTAAGTAAAACTTACATTTGTTCCTACGGATAATGTTGACGATGTCCGGTTCTCTGTCACGCTATAAAATTGTGTAGTCGGTGTTGTATCAGGTAGCGTTGTTGGTATATAACGACCCCTGAGATTTACATTGCCTGGATAAGAAAAGACTGGTAAGTATAATAATAGTACCTCTGAGCAAGTATTACTGATTGTTTGAGCTTTCGTAGCGGAACTCAGTGGAGCACCATCCTCATAAGAAATGGGAAATGGATCGAGGTCATTTAGGATTGTTTCAACGCTTTCGTCCAGATCTCCGACTGTACCCACACTCACGGGGAACTCAGAGCTCGGATTTTAGGCAGTGCGTAAATCTATTTATTCTATTAAAACAAGGACTGTTTACTTCGGAGCAGGTCAGTGTCGTCCGAACGTTGTGTCACCTATGATTTCTTTAGTAAATGTCGAATATTAATTGTGTTCTGAGGCTATTTTTCTGTAGGTGGAAGGAATCAAAATTGTGGTTGGCTTGATTGAGATTTAAACTTTCTATGTTCTTTTCACCTCGGGACAATGTTTTGTCAAAGACCTGATGAAGATGACCTAAGCATCGTTGAAATGATGTTCGGAAGCAAACACTATGCAAAATGTAAATACCGGTCAAATGAAAGAAATTCAGTTTTACTGAAGGAAACAGAATGTTCCGTCAAAAGTCTTTCAAAATAATAATGCACAAACCAAAATATATTCGGTAATCCGAAATCTAGAATCTATCTACTTTTAGATCTGGGACACAGTCTGGAATCCATTCTATGGATAAAAGTTCGTGCAGCCAACGAAAACCACCTGAATCCAGTTCTAAAATCAACTTCACCACTGATGGATCAAGGGAATCCAGAATCCAGCTAACAGAATTAAGTCTAGAAAATAAAGAATGCAAAGCTCTTTGAATAATATATTCAGTATATGGAACGAAATAAAAATTCTTAAAAAATTCTTACATTGAACGTTTCCAGAAAACTTGAAGAGAAGACATGACTGGACGAGTTGTCCCATGCAGGACACAGCAAGTTTGATCAGTGAGCCTTGTAGGTAGTCCGCCGTGTAATCTATTATCTATAAAGAAAAATAAGAGCTAAGGGAATTTATATTGATATAATTATCCGAGCTAATACCATGCAGCAACAGCCAAGCAAGTATCTGCAATTTACTTCTTGACTTCAAACCACTATTGTTGAATACTTTCCCTTACAAACTGTTGCCGAAAATTTTGCTCTACGCTGAGAAAGAGTAAGAGTTATTGTAAGCTACGAGTTAATTTTGATCGAAAGAAATTCAAAGCAAACCGTTGTTTCGTAAACGAGAGATTCATTTAGATTTAAATTCTCCTAATATCTCAATGTCGATTAATACAGAAAAATAGTGACAAACAATGTTGCACATTACTTCTAATCTTTAAAATAATTTGTATTCTTAGAATTAGAAATGACCAACTTTATTATTGTTAGGTTAGAGCAAGTTTGTTTAAGTAACTAATGTCTTTTACAAGTCTAGTGGTTCACAGGATCCAGAGCCAGCAATGATTAATTTCCCCGGACGGGACACCAGCTATTGCAGTTAGTATTCAGCACAAGCTGATGTTCATTTGTACACGGCAGAGTCGATTAAAGCAAGTCAGGTATTAAATGGTAAATGGGTAAAAGTGTCTTTTTAAAGAACAACACAGCGGTCTGATCAGAGTTCAATCTTATTATACAGTTAAGCCGATCAACTTGAACAAGTCGGGCAAAGTTTCTTTTTCAAAGCCGGACACAACACAGTGATCAGGGTGAGGTTCTAATTCACGACCCTGGGGTACCAAGGATAACGTATCCCGTCCAAGGAAACAACACAGTGATCAGGGTGGGGTTCGAATTCACGACCCTGGGGTACCAAGGGTAAAGGGCACAACACCGCCGTCTGATTAGCCTAGTTGGTAAGGCACAAGTCTTCCGTGCGGGAGGACGGACCATCACTCAGGATCTCAACATAACTGAGGAGAGGGTGCTGCAGTCTAACCTCTGCAAATGGTTAGACCTTCGTGTCTTCTCAGATAAGGACGCTAAACCGTAGGTCCATTCTCTCTCCCCTTCGATTGCATAAGGGACTTAAAAGAACCCATATACCTCTCGCTAAACCGTAGGTCCATTCTCTCTCCCCTTCGATTGCATAAGGGACTTAAGTCCCATATAAGAACTTAAGGGACTTAAGAACCCATATACCTCTCGCAAAGAGTAGGGTAGTGATCCTGGTGTTGACTGGTCTGTTCTTCCACTAAAGGCAATTCTTATAGGCTGCTAGTCGCGCCTTGATATATGAGCCGCTCAAGCGGACTTTCTGAGACCCTCGACTGTCTGATCCTTTATATACTTGTAAACAAGTTCTGAAAAGCCCCGAGGGGAAAACTTCTATGTATGCCAGGGTTCGCACACACGACCTTGGAGTAACAAAGGTAAAGTGTCTTGTTCAAGGATACAACACAGTGGTCAGGCCAGGGTTCGCACCCACGACCTTTGAGTAACAAGGGTAAAGTGTCTTGTTCAAAAACACAACACAGTGATCAGGCTGGGGTAACAAGGGTAAAGTGTTTTGTTCAAGGACACAACACAGTGGTCAGTCCAGGTTCATACTTACGAGTCAAATACCCTAACCGCTCGGCCACTAAGCCATCGACAAACATAACAACCACTCGTGTCGCCCAAGTTCCTAAAAGCTTCTAAAGCAATATACACATTCTATTCTTAAAAATGACCAATTAAATCACAGCTTCTATGTTTCAGTTGCTGACACAATAAAAAGTCTTTAAGCTTGCCTTTGACTACAGTCATCTCTCAGGAACGGAATACTTAGCTTGTTGTACTTAGATATTTATAAGGAAGGAACAAAAGATGGTTATGTGGGAACTCTGACTAATCAAACAAACAAAACAAAACAGACCCTTAAGCGAATCTCTGTCCCATTTGTTGCAATTTCATATGTGAGGTCAGTGTTTTGAATAGCATCCCACAATCCATCACAGGTGTAGAAATATATTTTCGTAGAGCACTGATCGGTTATGTTGCTACCAAGTAGGGACGATACATCAACGCCCGAGACACCCACGGCGTAGGAACCGACGTTTAGAACACGCAACGCGTCGTCCTTCTTCTCTCCATGAAAACGAATACGGCAATCTGTAAAGCGAAATGGATTTTAGTTTTAGACCGTCGACTGATCACCTCCCACACAGCGTCCGGTTATTTTATTATTTGGCTTATTTGGATGTTATAAAGTTTTCTACAAAAACTATTGCTTATTGCTGCTATAGTTAGCAGAGTCGATTGAAAAATTGACGATTTTCTTTGTTTTTGTTTTCTTTTTCCCTATCGTTATATAACATTTCTCCTGCACAGATAACCAAGGCTTTGATATGATATACTGAGCAAATGACCAATCGATGCACTAATATAGCATCACACATACAACAAAAGATTATAACTGTTACTCTTCACCCAACATGAAACAAAGAAACATATTGTAATCTTCTTTGTTGTTTGCTATAAGTTTGCTAGAGAGCCCACTCTAACAACTTGTTGATGCAAATCTATCGGTCCTGGATGCCCGCTTTTGGTTTTGAGTTTAGTATTGTATTGTCACCAAGAGGAAAAAGCTACATGACACCATTTCAATTTTTTGTATTTGCGAACAAATCTGTGTCACAAAAACGGAAGCAAAAGACCAATGTTGAAAGTCATCTGGTAAACTATTTACCGAGACAAAAACTAGTTTGTTTTGGGAATCGGTCAGTTGCCAATTTGAACAGAGAAACAAGAATATATTAGAGTCGACTGGTTATAAATCGCTTGATCTGATGTTTGTTCTCCCTTTCCCTATTTGTTATACGATCTTGAGAAGGCACAAATTATAAAGTGCTTTGAGGTACAAACAACAGATATGGTCAAAAGATCGTTAAGGAGGCAGTGAACCAACGCGAAATGAGACAGTATTTCTGAAGTTTCATTGCCAGCACACTCCCAGTGATATCTATGCTATTTAAACACCAGAGCGTTTTAAGCCTGAGGTCGTCTTGTAATTTTCTTGGACAAAGAAAGGTCTTGCGGTTGATTATCGGAAAGAATTTTCAAAACAGTTAAATATGTTTTCAACCTCACTATATATTTAAAAACAACTTTTAAAAGCAAATATTAAGAGAAGAAATTGACTTAATATGGAAACCATTTACCCAGGTTGTCAAGTCACGGGATGGGAATTCTCTAACTTTATCGAGTGTCTGAAGAAATTAAAAGCCAGTGTAGTTCTTGCGACGCCTTCAACGCTTAGAATTCGGTTATATAGAGAAAACACGAATTTAAAAGTATGACCAAAGTGTTTAACTCCTATTGATAGTCTGTGGTCATTAGCCTCAAGTAAGAAAACAAAATGATTTGCCGTGGAGAAGGTGGTCCGAAATCTCAGTTACCAAAAGACTCCCAATTTTTTCATAATATAATACAAAACACAAGTAAAGTAGGATAAAAGTTATTGAGAATTAGTAAGTGAGGTTAATAATAATTTTTTCTATCTCCCTGCCTTTAATAAACCTTGCATGCAAATAAAAAAATGCAACAGTTATAGAAATTCAATAGACCAATATATACATATAAACAGAACAATATTGGGCAAATACATCATCTTAAAATGCAAACAACTGATCTATTGGTCTTTGACTCTACTAGCATGAAAAATTGTAATTTTATTACAAGATTAGATAAGCCGCGTTGTCTACTGATGAGTATACACTTTATGACATTATATGAAGAACTTGAGAAGAACAACTTCACAAAAACAAATTGGTCAGAATCTAAGAATAATTTAAGAACATACTCAAGCTGCGGCTTGATAACTATGGACACTTTTCAGCTACAATACTGACCGAAATTTGTAATCTAACTTAGAAATACAGCATAACACATACAAAGATTTACTGTAATCCTAGCCTTAAAGACTGTTCAACAAGCAATGAAGGTAGTTTGCCTCTAAACTCAGTCGTATAATTGCATGTGTGGTGCACTGAGGCGTTTCGTTTTATAATTTTTTTTTTCGTATTTCGTTTTACTTCAATAAAACCATCCAAAAATGGGAACAATTTAGGAACAAACTAAGGCTAAAGTCGCAAAAAATTTACGAACAATGAGCCTCGGCAAAGTTTGCTTGTGGTTCGTATACAAAAAGCGTGTACTGATAAAATAAAGTTAAAATAATGATCTAAAGAAAAAGAAAGTTGGTTAAGAGTGAAAAACAGCGACGCGCTGGAGGGCTAGTTCTTTGGGTATGAAATTACTGTCGATGTAAGAGATAAGTTCGTCGTTTATAATCACTTGACAACATGTTAATAACATTTTTAAAATAACAAACACCAACAGGTTAATTAATATTGCTAAATATAATTTTAATCCTTCTGATGGACGCGTTTAGAAATAGGCTATTTACTAGCAAAACAAAGTCAAAGAAGAATTGTCAAATTTCCCAGCAATATTGAGCAGAACTTCATCACATAAAGCAAATAAACACGAAATGCACGGCAGTTTTTACTATTTATCGAAAGCGAAAAAGTATTAAAGCAAATTAATCATAAGTTCACAGGCGAAAAACCTAGCTGGATAATAGAAATATGACTGCAAAACTAAAAAGTTTACTTCCTACTGATATACTAAACATAATCACTTACTCTCTCTCTCCCGTATCTTGGAGTTCTCCATACATCTCCATTGGTTGTTAAAAGACCCAATAGTTGACGCTTTGCCATTATCTAAGCTACAAACGCATGTACAGTCTTCATTTATCGCCTTTCTGGCGTTAAAAAGAGATTTACAGGAAGAACATAGCCATCGTGATCTTCGCCAATTTCTTTTTAGTGGAATAAACTCATCATTCGTTTTGCCTTCCTCTCTATAAATACTTAAGCGAACCCTTTGCGTGTCGCTTCGTGACATGAAACAAGTCAAACAGAACATGAAATAAAATACCAACCGACTTTTCATTGTAGTTATTTTAAAATAAAGGAAAATATTAGAACTGAATAAAATTGCTGTTGAGCAAACCTTATGTAAGATGTTTTCGACCTTGCCAGCTTTAAGTACTTCTGTCGAAACAATCAGGGACGAACCCAAATCTCCGAGAAGCACGCCGGGCAGGCAGACCCTGAAAACTGTCTAGCCGCGAAATTTTACAACGTTTATCAGGAAGTGAAGTCGCAGTTTGAGTGACTTGATTTTGTTTGCATGATAAACCAAAGTGTTTTTTAAAAAACAACTTTTTCTCAGCAATATACTTGCCACAGGGCTGGAAAAGAGTTGCTAATGTGGGAAAACAAGTTTGAGCTAATATTGATAATCGGATGGTCGGAAATACTTTTCAGTTTGTTCACACGAGCGAATCAGCTTTCATAATTGCCATTAGAAAAGGACAATCGATATTAGAAGCCTAATTTTCGATTATATAGCCATGCAGTAATTATATTTGCAAATCTTTGTTTTTGGTTATCGGTTTCCAAAGGAGTACCATTTATAGTAAAATAAACGCTTTTGCTGATATTAAGTGTCGAAATTGCTTCTTTAATTTTTATAGCAGACTTAGAATAACATAAGTTTTTAGACATTTTAACTGTTTGAACATCATCCTTGCACACAGCCGGTTCCAATTTAAACAATCCGCCTCAGTCTCAGAGTTATTGAAGTAATGCAAAACAAAAAATCACGCACGAACATGTCAAATGTTACATGAAAATTGTTCGTCTTCCTTCAGGATAAAAATAAAATATACGCGTGGTTTGTTTTTGCTTTGTTTAAAGAAATATGACTTAAAAGTGATCAAACAAATTGTAGTTCTGCGTTCTAGTATGAAATGTTATGCTAGAATACGTTTGTTTGAAAATAAAAAATGATTGAAGTAACTTTATTTAACAATTATTCTGAAAAGTCGAGGTGAATGATGGCAGAAAATTCACCGAGATGCGAAGCATTGAGGTGAATAGGCTAAATGCCACCATTCACCGAGACTGAAGAGAATAATTGTATTATATATAGTGCACGCTTTTTTTTTTATAAGAACCAATTACTTTTGCCGAGGCTCATTGTTCTTAATTTTTTGGTGATTTCAGCCTCAATTTGTTCTTAATTTGTTCTTATTTCTGTGAGCGATTTTTATTGCAGAAAAAAAAAGTAAAACAAGCTATTGGAAAATGAAACGCCTTGCGCCACGCATGTATTGTACGGCTGAATTTAGAGGCGAATTACTTTCATTGTTTGTTGAGCAGTCTTTACAGAGAATCTTTTTTATGTTTTATGCCGTATCGCTAAGTTTTAGTCAATTTTCTACCACAAAAACTTTCTTAGTTATCAAGCCTCAGGATGAGCTTGTTCTTAAATTGCTCTTAAAGTTTGGCAAATTTGAGCCTCGTTGTTCTTATAACGTTGTTCTTATAAAAAAAGCGTGTATACTATTTCTATCATATCATTATTTGATTAATTAATATACCACTTACCAGTTACTTTTGTATCTATAGAGCCTGATTTGTTTTATGAAACCAGCCCAAACAACACCGTTACACCCGAAGCCCTTGCAGAGGACTTTCAAACTCTTTATAAGATTGTCACCGGCATGTTTAACGTTCGTCCGCTGATTGTCGGCCCTGACGTGGCAACATTGACAAGAGACCACTACTTTGAAAGGTGTGTAATATTTTTTCCTAGTATAAATTTGAATCCAGGATTAGCGTCCAAAATTTGGTTCTGTACAAGCAGTTTGAAAGAAGATATCAGTGTCCGAAAAAACGCATACAACTGGGTGGCAAAACCATTAATGAGTTCTTACATTCTTTGTAAAATTTCCAATATTTAAAACAGCATCACGAGAACAGTATGTAACATACAGGTTTCATTTTTTCAGAAGAGGCTTATTTTGGAAAGCTCTTTTAATATTCAGTACTTCTCAATTTATATCTCAGTTAGAAAGAGAAGCACGTATGCTAATGAAGCAAGGAATGTAAACAAAGATTCACCTATAATTCAGTCACTTTCAAGTGTTGTTCAGTTCCGATACTGTAACGAGAATTTACTCGTTTCTGTCATAAACAGGTTCGTGAATGCGATAAAGCAGCGGGATGTTCTCAATGCCGTTTCTTTTCATCAGTAAGTATTGAAACATTCATTGTTATAAATCTTAGAACCAAAACCTCGGCGAACAATTATTGGCTCTTGTTTTTTCAGTTATTACTTAAATGGACACACATCGCACCTTCAAGACTTTCTAAACGTGACAGTACTGGACAAGTTATTCTCGTACATAGAAGAGGCGAATAACATTACCTACCCAGCACTGGGTGATAACAAAATAATGTGGATTGGAGAAACGTCTTCAGCATACGGTAGTGGAACTCCGGGGGTTTCGGACACTTACGCTGCTGGATTTTTGTAAGTGCATCCTTGTCCTCGGCTTCGCTCTTATCCTCATGCGTTGTTCTTGTTCTCGCTCTTGCTCTTGTTCTTGTTCTTGCTCTGTTCTTTTTCTTGTTCTCGCTCTTGCTCTTGTTTTTGTTCTTGCTCTTGCTCTTGCTCTTGTTCTTGCTCTTGCTCTTGCTCTTGTTCTTGCTCTTGTTTTTGTTCTTGCTCTTGCTCTTGTTCTTGCTCTTGTTCTTTTTTTTTGTCCTTCCCCATGTCCTTGTTCTTGTTCTTACTCCTCTCGCTCTCATTCTCGCTCTCACTCTCACTCTCGTTCTCGCTTTCGCTCTCGTACTTGCTTTCGTTTCCGCTCTCACTCTCGTTCTCGCTCTAGTTCTTGTTTTCGTTTCCGCTCTCGTTCTCGCTTTCTTTCCGCTCTCGTTCTCGCTTTTGTTTCCGCTCTCGTTCTCACTCTCGTTCTCGCTTTCATTCTCGCTTTCGTTCTTGCTCTCAATCTCGTTCTCGCTGCCGTTTTTGTTCTTGTTCTTATTCTCGCTCTCGGTCTCACACTATCGTTCTCGCTTTCATTCTCGCTTTCGTTCTCGCTCTCATCTCGTTCTCCTCGCTCTCAATCTCGTTGTCGCTCTTGTATTTATCCTTGTTCTTGTCTTTGTCATCTTCATTATTATCATTATCATCATCATCATCATCATCTACATCCTCATTATTCTTATTATTATTGTCATCATTATTGTTATCACTGTCGTTTTTATCATTAAATTTTTATCCTAATTGTATGCGGCTGAAGGTACTCATTTGAACACTGGGCTTGTGGTTTCCAGTCGCACATCATTATTCATACCTGAGCGCAACTAGTTCAACTAATGTTTTAGGCGCATCCGAAAACATCTATTCTTTAATTTATACGACCAATTGGTCGTTAACTTTGAGTCGTAACATCCAAAACACTGTATGAAAGCAGAAGATTGGCGGACCACATCAAGTTCTGCCCGCCAGTTCCATGCTATATTTTGAATTCGCGCAGGCAGCGTAGATAAAGTATATATTCAGATTCATTTTTATGCCGTATATGAATCTGAGTCCTTTGATTTGGTTGTGTTTAATGTTCAGGCGGGACGTAAGTTAATGTAGTATGTATTCAGATTCATTTTTATGCCGTACATAAATCTGAGTAGTACTATAGAATGCACCGAATTACCCCCATTTTTGAGAGGCAAGTGAGGACACGCATAGAATATCCTAGGATTCCTAAATCAATTATTTCTTTTGCAATCTAAACTCATGAATAAAATGCTTAGAGGATTGTATGCGGATTGTAGATTCTTAGACTTTGAACTTAAGATAAGACTCATGAATAAAATGCTGAGTCATTCTTTTGTTTTGATCGACTTGCCCAAACTTGTCCGATCATTCTTTTGTTTTGAGCGATTGCACCGTCACGCGTAATGTTTGAAGTTTTAAGTCGAGTCAAACACTATACACTTGCTTCTCACTTTTTCTCAAAAATGGAGGTAATTCGGTGCATACTACACTACTCTGAGCCCTTTGATTTGAGTGTGTTTAACGTTCAGGTGGCTGGATAAACTTGGTGTAGCTGCCCTCTTCAACTACTCAGTGCTATGCAGGCAGACGTTTTACGGAGGCAACTACGCGTTACTGGACTTACACACGTTGGAGCCTCTCCCAGTGAGTTTATAACTGTGGGACGTTCTATGAGAAACACGTCCTTTTTGTAACTTAAGGGTCGCGAGTTCAAGCGCAGGTGTAGGTTTGTTTACATGATACCTGACCAAGTTTCAACCCTAAATGAACTTACTTCGCTTTCTTTTCCTCCCCTCTTGTAGCTCTGTATTTGAGTGCATAATGTTTACATGACTCCGGAACGAAAGTGAAGTCATTCCGGATCGAGTTCACACAGGGTTTTCGTTCCGGATCGAAACTTTCATTCCAGTGCGAGATTCTATCCCGGAATCATGTAAATGGAGATCAAAGTTCATTCTAGAACCAGATAATCTTGTCCCCAGAGTCTTTGATAGTTTGATCAGCGGGGCGCTGCCTAGCGCATGCGCACTTTGAGGTACGAATTCAAAATGGCGACCAGAAATGTATGTACTGAGTTAAAACAATGCAGAATCGTCATTTTTGATTCCACCATCTAAACGTAGAATGAATGCAAAGTCGATCTGGATCGAAACTCGATAAGGTATCATGTAAACATATTTTAACACAAAATGAACGACAAAGTGCTTACTCACTTGCGCTATCGCAATCGCAATAAGCGAATTCGGCATGACAGACTAAATAAAATCCCGGCCCAGTTTCAGACACTAATCAAAATCCCGACGAAATTGTGAACCTTCAGGCAAATATTTAAGACCAAAAAACAATTCAGGACCCCATTTCCCTCCTTTCATCCTTCCTTCCCTCCTCCCTCCCCTTCTCGAATGGCGTCGCTAGGTATCACAGAAACCGCGGCTGCCCAGTGTTCGCAGGAAGGTCGAAGATAGACTGGATAGAGTACAGATGGTTGGATGCATGAAAAGTAGTCTTCTAATCTTAACATAAAGGTTTTGATTTCTTTCTACCCATTGAATAAATGGTCTTACAAGCTTAATTATCATCGTCATCATTATTATTATTATTATTATTTATATTATTATTGTTATTATTATTATTATTATTATTATTATTATTATTATTAATGATAATGAAAACTGTAAAGACGTAACCACCGTATCGGCCCATGTAAGGTAATCCAAGAGAGCTTTGGATCCTGGATTCCACACTGTCGATTCCGGATTCCAAGGGCTGGATTCCTGTTTCCAAAGTCCTGGATTCCGGATTCCACGGGCTAAAATTTGCCGGATTCCAGATTTTAAGGGCTGGATTCCAGATTCCAAACTCCTGGATTCCGGATTCCACAGGCTAAAATTTGCCGGATTTCGGATTCTGGGTTACCTTACATGGGCCGAACCGTAGCATCTGGAGTTATTACTTATAGGGTCAGTAGAAAAAAATTTGGGATTGTCAATACTCGATAACCGGAAACAGGCTACATTTTTGTTCGGCCTTATAATACCTATATCTTGCCTAATCTTGCGAAGACCAGCGAGGCAAGATTCCAAAATAGGCCTAATTTATATTAAAAAAGGCAATAGGTTATTTTAACTGAATACGCCGACAGAAATTGTAATCTATCTTCACAGGACTACTGGTTATCGTTGCTATACAAAAGGCTGGTAGGGCCAACTGTGTTGAGAGTTGAGACAAACTCCACTGAAAACCCGAGAAACATCCGAGTATACGCTCACTGTACATCGACAAAGTACAGGTAAATATTTTCATTCTTAGGGGTTGTTCACAATTTTTGACATACAAAATGTACTTTAGGGGGAAGAGGCCGGATGTCACTTCAGGAATTGCCGACTTTTCATTGCAGTGTTTCAATGTGTTTCCCTTCAAAGCCGAAGTGACGCACGGCCCGGTTCTGGACCCAGACCAAGCAACTCCCGGTCATCTTCGTTGTGCCTGGTTGGCGCGGGAACTTTAAAGCACGGTGTTGTGGCGAAATTGTGACGTAATCGAAAATTTTTTTTTAGAATACTTGTCTACGCATTCTAGAAATATGAAAATCGAAAAAAAAAAATTCTCCGTATGGACACTAAAGTATCAATAAAGCAAGGAAGAGAAGTTTCTTGTTTTGTTATTTGTTTTCAGTACGAAATTGTGATAGTAAAAAATCAAAACTTCAAGTTTGAATGTCAATATTTTTTATGTACGCGTTTAGAAGGGGGGAGGGGGTTCCTAAAAAGTGTACGTTTTAAACGCTTGTGAAAATACCGAAAATTGCGAACGACTTCTTGTTGGGTTACCTGTAATAAATTCATGTAGTACAATACAAAGCTACATAGGTGCTCCTAGCCAGGGCTTTTCACACTCAAAATCAGCTTAAAGGGGATGGCTTTCTAATCGCCCTCTCTCGCAGCCGAGGCTGAATTACAAAGGACGCAGCTCAACGAGGTCGGACCGAAGGAACTATATATGTTGCCGTCTAGGCGCTCGGCCCCAGAACACGATTCATACATAACCTTGGAGCACAGCACCACAGCCTGATTTCGATTTTGCCGAGGGAGGAAAAGCGGAGTACCCGGAGAAAAACCCTCAGAGTCAGATTGAGAACAACAAATCTCAGAGAGGCAAAGATCGCTCCTTAAAGGACGTGTTACACTAGTCAACTTGCAACGACGATTTTCTGGGCAACACCGTGTCGTGGAAAATTGTTCCCCGTGATACAGGTCACTGGGGACGATTTTGTACGCAACACTGGGCTCGCGCAACATTTTGTGAGTTTTTGAATTGGTTTCAAAAACTTGCAACACAACACGCAACATTATTGCGCGGAAAATCGACGTTGCAAGATGACTCATGTAACACGGCCCTTTAAGTTACCATATACCTTCAGGAGTGTTTTGTGTCATAATGATACAGTGCGTTAAATTTGTTTCAAACCTAAACCGCCATATATCAAATTAAAGCTTATTGAGCTGGCTTTCGAATTATATTAAAAAATTTTGAATTAAAACGAATCTTTAAATTTTCTACGTTCTCTAAAAACGAGCGAATAAGTCGCCTTTCAAAAGTTACAAGTCTAAGCGATTATTGACATTTAATGATTTAATTATCCGCCAGTTTCCAGACTAAAAGTGCTAAAAAACGTGTCTGCGTTTTTTATTTTCATATTTAATTGCAGAGAAAAGTT
>JAOCPT020333730.1:0-13452 GCA_026546935.2 Palythoa grandiflora | reverse complement strand
TGTAGTTTTGCAATTGTATTAGCTGGGAGACCACATAGTAGACTATTACAATTGTCAATTCTGCTTGTGACAAATGCGTGGATCAATTTCTCAGTAGACTCTTTATTTAGGTATTTCCGTATTCGTTTAATATTGCATAGATGGAAAAAACTATTCTTGCACGTAGCGTTAACATTGGGGCCCATACTGAGTTGGTTGACAACAGGCCACTGAGTTGGTTGTCAACAGGCAACTTGGACTCATAAAGTAAGTTCTGTCATCGATCATCATCATTATTATAATTATTATCATTTCATTATTATTCAGTATTATTATTATTATTATAAATATTATTATTATTATCATTACTTATTATTACTATTTTTATTACTGTTATAGCTATTAGTTTCCAATAACTTTAGTCTTACCCTCAATTTGTCTTCTTATAGATTCTTCCAGACCAAATGGATGTGTTGAGTCCAAAGAAATATACTTTGTGTAAATGCTGAGAGCATCAATAACAATGCTTCTTGTTCTTCTCCGACAAAATTCCCGTTGTCTGTCCTCATAGTCAGGAGTCAAGTCAAATTTCACTCTTAGTCCACGGCCTTTACTGCTGTCTGGACTTTGGCCAGTGCAACTATTTTCCGTATCTAATAACCTTCCAGAACTTTCTAATTGTCTGTTAAAACATTCAATTGGAGAAGTAGGTTCTGTTTCATTTGCTGATGGCTTTGAATCATCAGTTAATTCTGAACTAGTTCTACTACCATTGAAGCTGGTGTGGCAGTTTTTACAAGATGTTGAATTGTTTAGATTTATACCACAGCTGTGGCACGTCAAAATGATGGCACTGTGATTTTCTGTAACATTTACAAGGCCAGGTGAATTTATCATTTCACCCAATGATGGATCATAAGAAGCAAAACACCCAAATTCATCACTGTCACTTCTATGAATAACATCAGCTGATCCTGTAGAATTTGGTGAACAAAAGACTTCATCAATTCCACTATCACCTAGAGCAGGATCAATCTCAGCTGAAACACTACCGGCATTCTCTGTTGTAGAAGCAACATTGAGTTTTTTTGCTGTACTTCCATCATTACCTTGATTCCCTGATTTTAATCTAGAAACAGAGTTGATCCTCAGTCTGCTTATGGTAGATAGTCTGAATGTTTCAGCAGTAAGCCAGAAGTTTAACAAGTTCATCGCATTCTGTTTTCCCATGTACTCCATGAAGTAAGGAAGTACTGAATCGTCTAAGAGAACATCAGTAAGGCTCTTAGAGAGTCGAGAGGTTCGTCGAAAAGTTGCCAAACACTGAAAATAATTTGGGAAACAAACATTTGAAATATTAGAATTTGAATTATAACAAAATAATGTACTGTATAATGATTTTAATTAATTATAACTTTGGCACTATGACAGCAATAGTAGCCAACTTTTGTGATTTTTACTAAAATTTATCAGACTTTATGTGTATACTAAAATTTGTTGATTGGGATGCCCTCCATTACCATGGTAATGGATTTGCTGTTGGTAGTTTTTTAAAATTTACTATTTAGAACTTTCAAGCACTGTTATTCATTATTGTTTTTGTTTGTGAATATGTTTGATCTATCACACACTGAAATACATTATGTAAACTACTACACTAAAATACACATGTAACATACTAACTTAAAGAGGTGAAGCCACTATGTCATGGTGTTGTAAGTCGATCCGTCTGTCAGTCAATAACAATAGACAGCAAAAATATCCAATTGAGCACTGCCTTTACTTTCTTCAAATATCTTCCACAATGTCAATTCCCAGCAATCTCCCTTCAGCAATTCATCACAGGCATTAATCCTTATGAATATATTTTTATTGTGTTTATTAAACTAGTTGTACAACCATTTTTCCATATAAGAAACATCCAAAGACTCACTTTGTTCCAAAGCCATTTTAAAATTAATGCTTATGAGAAATTGATATTCATTGATAGACCCTCCATTAGTGTGTGACTAGCATGAAAACACTGGATAAATACGGCACGATGTGAAATACAAGTTAAAGTTTAACTTTTAGTTGCTGGGATCTCCAGGATTTTGAAAATGGTTCTTGTTAATTTCTTTTGCCAAATGTTGATTACTACGATCACTAAGATAGAATTTGGTTCTACAGTTCACCAGAAATGATTAATGTTTACCTTGGCACTTTTCTTCTGGGGTTTTGGACACTGTGCAAGCAACTTTCTGCACTGCTGCACTGTAAAGTCAGATAAAACATCTACAGTCAGTTAAACAGACTATCTAACATATACTGATGCCTAGGATAGATTAAGGATGTGTACAACTGATGTATACAAATGATTTTTAAAATGGATCTCAGTCAATAAGTTACAATGCTATACTCTTTTTTTCTCAGACAGTGGGGACTTAAGGAGCCATGCTTATCCTCAATAACTCATCAGTTGTAGAGTTACTTTTTTCTCATTCTTGTTCCTCAAGAAGCTGTGTCAAGTTTCTAGTTTATGTGGCTCTTTGAGGAAGGGTTAAAAACCCTGACATACAAAAATGCATGTTGCCACCTTTTCCAAAAACTGTGAGTTTTGACATCCAAATGAGTTCCATTGAGGTTGTCGGTAATGCTGTTTACAACTTCTCCTGTCAAGGTCTAAATATGTGACTAAACCTCGACATTTTGTATTAAATTTAAATCAAAATAAATTTTGGTGAAATCTGAATTTTTGTATAAATTCATTGCATTTACAGTTGAATTCTGACACTTGGCAGCAAGTGATTGATACTTGATTTTGTATATTTTGTAATTATTGGAAATAACTGGCTGTTTTTTCTTTCAGGTTTTCAAAATGGACAAAATAAGTATTATGCCAAATTAAAATGCCCCTTGCAAAAAATAATAAAAAAGCTAACTGTATAAGACAACATTTCGTTGCCATCCCAGCAACATCATCAGGTCAACTGAATGTACAATTTTTCCTCTATGCTAATATAGTAGAAAACTATTCGACTGTGATACAACAATAAGTCAAAGAACAATCGCTTACTCAGTGTTTTTCTTAAGCCTAGAGAACTCCGGTACAATGATTGGGAAATTCAGTACGCCAATAGATTTAGTTCTTTTCTATGTGAAAAGAAAAACTCAATTATCATGTTGGTTAAAAAATCTAGTTCCTCAGAGAATGCATGTGGCTACTGATTGATACTGAGTATTTTCATTGTAAACTGTACCTTGTTTTTGTTAGTGCGGGGAATATATGCAAAAGAATGGTGCAAGATGTTTGATCAAACTAGTAAAATACTCTCACTTTTATTCATATCTGATTGACAAAGAAAGACTGAATAAAACAGATTCAATTCCCCTTATATGGATCTATTTTGCATTTATTTTGGCATTTTTTATCTTCATGTTTGTGTGCATTTTTAAAAAAACTTTGTTTAGAACATAATCAATGGGGAAATGCAGTACAGCCATCGGGGAAAGTCGGTACAATGTACCCATGTACCGGTCTTAAGAAAAACACTGTTACTGAAAGCAAAGACAAACTTTAAAAAATGTAAAAGAACAAAAATCAAAGTAAAAAATACTAGTGATTTACCTTATTTAAAAATAGCTTTATTCCTAGTAATTAAACAGGTGTTAAATTTCAATGTTTGGAAGAGAGCATGTGACAATTATAATTATTTGGATATTCAGGGTGTGAAATTAAAGCCAGCTTTAGCCAGCCAATTTGGTTCTGGGCCAGTATAAATGTGTCAAAAATACATTTAGTGCTGGTTAAAAACCGAGACAAACATTACCACTTCATATGTTGCTTAATCTATTTTTTTCACTGGGCTGGCTGAAAAATTTCTTGATTTCACACCCTGGTATATAAACAAATTGTGCTTTGCTTTTTATAACAATGATTCACAACATTTAATTCTGAGTTTATATTTAAATTTTGAAAATTTGCATGATCTAATATGTACATAGCAAAATTTAATTACTTTGCCAGAGCCAAACAAATTTTTAACACGCACTACTAACTGTTCTATTCAATATTTCCACATAATGGTTCTCATCAACACCGAGCCATGTGCAGCTTCACAGCAAAAATTATTGTTATTATTTAAAACATAATACTTGAAGTGGTAAAACTTTAAGTAAATAGTTTTAAAAAAAACTATTCAATATGTTGGCAAGTAGATATAAACTTGAAGTAGTGTTGATAAATGAATAATCATTGTCATAGGATTTTAAAAAAGCTGACATTTTGACAGATGCTCTGATGAAGGGCTAAAGCCCCAAACATCAACTTTTTCAAATTCCTGTGGTGATGATAATTAGTTTATCAACACTACTTCAAGTTTACTTGTAGTGGTAGTTATAACACTAAAGCTACAGTAGTCCAATATTTATATACCTCCAATGTATCCATTGATTTGGTTCTCATCCTCCTCAGCTTCATTATCTATAACTTTCTGTTTTTCTTTGTTTTTTCCCTTTTTTGATTCTTTTACTAATTTCTTTTCAGCTTTTTGTACCTTCACTTTTTCTTTGCTCTGTTTTTCTGTTGTAAACAAAGTATTGACAAATTATTAATAATAATAATAATAATAATAATAATAATAACAATAATAATAATAATAATAATAATAATAATAATAATAACAATAATAATAATGATGATTATTATTGATGTTGCTTGCCCATCTGACACCCAATTTAGGGGAATGGAGAAAGAGAAAATACAGTAGAAATGCAGAAAGACTTAAAGCAGCAAATCCTGAGGATATTGAAGTGTACAGAGGTTGTGGTGGTATCTGTCATAATTGGGGCATTGAGAACACTCCCTTAAGGCCCCAGAACATGGTTACATGTTATAGACATGGGGGAAGATCTAGGTCTTATAGAGAGTATACCTCTTTATTTAAATGTATTTTTTTCTTTTCTTTGAAACCCCAATAACTCGAAGTAATTCCAGTTTCCCTTTGCAAATCATGCAAGTTATCAGGGTTCATCTGTAAAAAAGTACTACCATATTTGAGTTAAATTTCAGTTGAATTTGAGTTTGTTTTAGTATCTTTAAACCATTTTTGGCTTCCACTGGGAAAAATGGAATGACATACTCAACATCTTTTAGTGGTGTATACAATCTTATTTGCATTACAGTTACACCCAACATATTCTGGGTAATTCTAAATCAGGACATAAAAGATTGATGAAAAAGTAAACCTACGCTCATGCTCCCTAACAAAAGCCCAAGTAAAAATTAGAAAAGAGAAGCCCAACAAATAATAATTTCATTTTGCAATAAAGTTACAATATTTTGATGTGTACACATCATTATCAGGTAAAAAATTTCATAGATGGCAGAAATATTTAGAGTAATTTGAGTACAAAGAAAACAATGAAATACCTGAACCTTGCTACATGAAGAGTTTAGCAAGGACAGAGTAGATTGTGCCTACTTTAGATGTACATTGGACTGTATTTTATCAATGTCATACAATCATGTTTACTTGATGATGGCTATTAAAGAATTAACCTACATACTTGGGAGCCTTCAGACTACTAGCAATACAAGCCACAGTTTTGTTATGCAAAGTCTGTGATACATTTGTCTGGAATGCAAGTATCCCAAAGATGCAAATTTTTTGATGAGCACACAAGTTCCCTAATTCTCAATGGGACCTCAAGCTACCTAAAAATCTAATGACTATTAATTTTAGTCTGGCATGCTACCTCTTCTCAATGACATCGTAATTTTAAAACTGCATCTTAATTTTAATGTATTCTGTATGTGTCAATCCAGGTAATGTTGTCCAGAGAATACAGATATATCTGTCACGTGACCACATAAACAAATACCATAACATGTCATGCGCTTTTAAAATATATTCTTTTCATAATCGTTCAATATTCTTAATATAGGAAGATATTTTACCTTGATGTAACAAAATCTGGAAGTGCTGTGTTCTTTATCATGTGATCACGTGTCTGATATATGTGTAGGTATAATCTCTGGACAACGTTACCTGGATTGACTGCATGTTTTCAGTTAATGTGAAGTTTTTTAGCAAATCAACTCACTTATTTAACCTATGACTTTTGCAATAAAAATCTGCAATATCGATGCTGCCATGGAGGACAGATAGGGTAGGAAATAACATTGGCCAATCAACACAGCAAGTTTTGCATCATGTAACAATGTTTTCTACACTGAGCTCAAGCAACAGTAAAGCATTTGTATTTGCATTACTCTGTCTTTAAATGATAGACACAGATTGATAGTTTTGTTAAAATATCTACAGTCTGCAGTCCAAGGACTGACTTTTATCTGGGGCAGCTAAGTTTCCACATTTGGAAAATGGGAACAGGTAAGTTTCCTTATATGGAACAGTCTAAAGGCGCACAGTTATTTCACTCTTTTGATTTTTAGTAGAGTTTACACTTGATAATTAAGTAATGATTAAAACTTTTTGATTGACTGATTGATCGATTGTGGAGAAAAGACATGGTATGGGACTGAGTTTACAAAGTCTTTTAAGATTTTAAAATGGCAGAACATAACTTACTGAGCAATGACTTTAATACAGGATTAATGCCGCATGAATTTGAAACACGATGGAGTTCGATACTAAAGGAAGCAGCTGATACATTGATGATAGGTTGAATAGTTTTGTTTGATATTAATTGTTAATTTTTCAACTCGAAACAAACGTATCCTGTCGTCCGTGTGCGGCAGTAAAGTAAATTTTAAACTTCTTTGATAAACGAAGCAGCAAATGTAGTTTTACTATAATCATTTGTCCAGCAGAAAATATACTGAAAGATGATCTCGAAAAATCTGTTGAAAAAGTAGAGTTATATGCAAGTAAATTTTTAAAATATCAAACTTCTTTAGGTCGATATTACACGTTATTTTGATAACTATACAGCGCTGAAGCATGATTAAGTACGATGTCATATTTCTATTTTTAACACATCAACAATAGTAAAACTGGATTTTCCTCATTTATCAGCGTATAATTATATAAACATGCGAAAACCTGGGTAATTTCCTTGTATCTTTAACATTCAAAAATTAAGAGCGCTAGCAATTTTTGTGTGTTCCTCGTACATATTTTAACACCAACTAGCGCGCGCCATCACAAGTACTACCTGAAGTTTTCCTTGAAAACCGAGGCATCCGAGAGGTTATGTTCTTCTCTTTTCACAGGAATCTGTTGCAATAGTATTTCGCACATAACAAATGGCGCTCAGTGTCGATTTCAGACCCACATATTACAATTTTTGAAGGCCAATTTTCCAACTTTGCGAAGTTGTTTCCACAAGGCTGTCACTGAGTGGTACAGCTGCTGACCTGTAAGACGGCGGGCTTAACACTAACGAACTTCATGATCCGATCGCTTACGACGCGGTCCGAAGCTAGCTGCGAAGTACTTCCAGGTTCGGGGTCATGTATAAACGAGGATGACAAATTTCTGAATTTTAGATTAACGAATTTCTGAAGGTTAAATGCAAAATAATGCTTTTAAGATAAGACAACAGAGGCCAGCAAAGTTATGGACCCTTTCAAAATTATTTTTCCTATAATGATCACGAATTGTGAATTAATTAATTAAGGGTAAATAAATGTCTTGTTGTTGTTGTTGTTGTTCTAAACTCTAGTTTCTTAATTGTTGTCCGTAATGTAATCCAAACTTTGAAGTTTGATGTTTAATAGCGCAGCGCAGTAATTACGTCATAATTCGGACAAACAAATCAAGTGGCGGCTGACGCAATATTTTCAACTGACCACTATATGATTACTTAAAATTCAACAATAAATTCGCTCCTTATAATTTTAAAATTGCTACTTTTTCTAAAGACATTTTTGTCAAACATGTCTCTGTTTGTCCGAGTCACGTGGGGGTAAAATTTCTATTTTTACTTTTAGTATTACTGCGCTGCGCTATTCCTTCTTTACGGTTAAATAACTAATAATGGAGGGTGCATATAAAACTACAATTAATCTTGGAGGTACAAGTGTAAAAATATCAAAATAGTGTAGATAAACTAGTGCAAATATTATAATTGATATGTGCAGGTGCTAAAATGTTATTTTAAAAGCAAGTTTAGTTCAGACACACTATAAACGTTTCAAATACAGAGGAGGTGTCATAGAACGAAGAAGCTGGTACTCATTTTAAGATTTCAAGATTTTTATTGATGAAAAAAGAATATATTACAATCTATACATTTTAATCTGCAAATAGCTAAAGCTAATCAAGGCAAATCAAATAATTAAAATAATAATAAAGTTTAGTACATATCATATGAACAATGAACAATATTACATACGGGAAGGGACAAAAAAATCTACGATGTATAAACATTGAAAACAAGCACGAACATGTTTCCATAGAAAAATTTCAAATCAGAGGGCGCGAACTATACTTGGAAATTAAAAAGAAAAATTACTGAGGCATTACTAACAATGGAACAATCGCAAGATCTGAATGAACAAGGACAATCAGTCCCATTGAAAATGTTAAACTAGTTTCAATTTTACATGTATACTAAGAAATTTCTTTACTGTTAACTAGCCGCAACATTTTATTTGCATATACCAACTATCCATATGTAAATTAGGTTGACTTTAGTTTTGTGAATAACCCGAATATGGATGGTGGATGCCGTCCGAAATATTGTTTAATTCAACAACTTTTAATTATTCTTTTTATCTAGTTAAACTTTTAATAGCCCGAACAAATATTTTATAATTCAATTTACTTTGGCTTGTCCGTTAAAGTTGCCATTTGAGAAGAAAATAGATTTTTAGATCGCTTTTCTTGACACCTCGTTTCCCGTGAGAATAATACAATCACCATCCAAGTATATCGCAAGAAAACACACACGGACCCGATCTAGATTTTTCCTCCCACCACGATAAACACCACAAGATCAGCACAGCAGAATCTCTTCTACGCCGTGTATTGAATCTCCCCAGCATGTACAACGCAAGGGAAAAACACCAAAATTAACCATTTCTCAAATGCACTTCGAGCCAACAATTATCCTTGGAATATTATTCGCAATATCCTAAATAAGAAATCTTCCAAACCCACCTCCCTGTATTGTCCCTACACCTGATGGACTAGTTAAAATCTCATAGGGTCTTTCGGTTTTTAGCTACATAACACACTACAACGGCGGCGTGGTTGGCGCAGTGGTAAGATCTCTGCCTTCTAACCACAAGGCCCCAGGTTCAATCCCCGGCTCAGCCGAGAGTTGGACATTTGTGTGACCTTCTTTTCCGCAAAATTGAGTCAGCTTTCCATCCTCCCGAGGTCGGTAAAATGAGTACCAGCTTCTGCTTGGGGCTAACCTGCGATGGATTAGTGTCCTGTCCAGAGGGAGTCAATGACTCTCATGCGCTTAACACTACAGAAACCGGAGAAAAGCACTGGCTCCAATGGGCCACTTACGCTCGTAAAAGGAAAGGATTTAGCTTTGAAAACACACCAAAAACTAATGTTAATTTCCTTGTTCCTAACGTAACGTTTTCGATTATTCACGTTTTAACATCTCTTCCAGACCATCGAGTATCTCTCTCAGATGGAGCTTTCAGCAGGAGCAGTGCGCATTGCACTGGATACTGTGAAGCAGGTGGGATTTCATTTTAGTGTGAAGTATAGTAGGAAGTGCGTGCATTTTTTTGGCTACTGCCTGGTAACCATGCAGTAAGCCTCTATGTCACCGGTTTTGTAAGTGCGTAAGTAAGTAATTAAGTAAGGGTAACTCCAATCTTCAGTTTGCTTCGGTTTTTGCCAATCAAAAAGAATTTATTTTTTTCTTGATTAAGCTACAACGTTTTGTTTCGTATATCTAATGGTGACGGATTAGAAGAACCGGTAATTACCGATATGTTTTCAACATATTTTAGCCAGTTATTGAATTCATATTGACTGATCATGTTCTTTCCTTGGGCTTTGTGTGTCGAATTTCGAATGAAACTGCACTATGTTTTCTTGTTTGCAAAGTAAGGATATGTAAGTTTTTAGCGTAGCTTTTTCTGCAGGCAGCTACTGTTGTTCCATAAGAATGTTCAGAACAAGTATTTTCTTATAAATTTGTACAAGACTTAAATCGATACCCCACAGGATAGAGACCTCGTGAATGAAGCCAAACAAGAAATCACTGTTCGAAAACTTGGATTTTTATTTTATATTTTTCTTCAGAGTTTTGTCTTTAAAATTTGAATCTTTTTGTACGTTTCTCTAAATATAAATTATTTAGTTTTGTCACTAGGAGTTAAGGAATGGTGTGACAGGGAAATAGTGACAGGACGTGGTCCCAACTGATAATCCGCCGCTATAACAGGGTTCTGCGTACTCTTAAAAAGTCTTGTTTTTGATTTTGTATTTTCAATTCATCATTGAGCTCTTAAAATTTTTGTTCAATAGTGTTTTTCGTTTGTCATTCGCAAATTCTGCAGATTGTATAAAGAATATAGATGAAAGCATCATATGTGAAAGTGTACGGATGGTTCAGTAATCGTTTCCACACCAGCTCTCAAGCAGAACGATCACATGTGCCCCTTATCATATGTTATTGATCTGCTCATGTCGTCATTTAGAATCATGTGACTTGCATCCAGGTCATTCAATAATAAAAGCTCGAAGGAATGTCAGGTCTTAAATTTGATGAAATTAGGTCGTAAAAAGTCTTAAAAAGGTCTTAAATTTGGTGCATTGTTAGCTGCAGGATTCCTGTATGTACCAGACTGAGTGACAGACTGGGTACTAAAATGGCCGCGTAGGCCTGGGTAGCCTGTTTTGGTAGACATAATTGCTTCACTCAGTGAATTGCTTCACTCAATTTACTGGTTTAGGCATTCCAAACACAAATATACGCCAATAGTTTCTCGTAATATCAAAAAGGTTTCCTCTGTTCACTTTTGACTCTAAACCTGTCTACCCAAACGACTTGTCCAGTCTTACGCGGCCATTTTAGTACCCAGGCCGCTTCTCATTTTTGCAGTGGACAATTAGCTTGGAGTCGCAATTTGTTGAGTGAGGAACTGGATTGAGATTGACCGAATCTCAGCCCTTTTGCAAAGCCCAAGAATTGATTTTGGGTCTAGAGGTGGGAGGCACGAAAGATAACCACAATGCTGACCTGAATCTGACCCTGTTAAAGATCTAATAATAATAATAATAATAATAATAATAATGATAATAATAATAATAATAATAATAATGTAGTATAGTGCCTAAATGCTATAAAACTAACTCAAAGATACTAAAAATTTACCGACTATATGCTAAGATTCTAATACAACAAAAATAATGATAAAAATAATGATTATAATATAAAAGATGATAATAATTAGTAATTATGATAATAGTAATAATATGAATTGCAAGAAAAGCATAATTTAGAAAGTAAAAGTTAGGTACAACGTTTGAAAAATATAAAATTTCTTTTAAAAGAGTCAATAGATCATTTAAAGATTCTAGCGGCGCCAGGCAAGTTGCTCCACAGTCTAGTGACACAGACGGACTTATAGTAATAATTTTAGGAATTGAGCATTACTACATTTATCGACGAAAGTATTCCGTATGTTGAAAGGCTTCATTTGAGTCAAATTTGTCTTGAAATAAAACCATTTCTATGCTTTTTATTTTTCTGTTTGTTGTTTAGTTGGCCGCTCACGGATCCTGGCACGCAAGGAAGGGAGCTTTGAGTTATTTACAGGTCAGTATGAAGTGATAAACCTTAAAGTGAATGTCCCGCCTTTTTATAGGCGAGTTTCAGCTGACGTCATTGTTTACATTCTGCTTCATTAACATACAACTTTTAAAGTCGGAGAAAGAACAAAGATAAACAACAACTGACTTTAAAACCTGAGAATATTTATCAAATGAAATAAGTAACCGAACTTTGGGCTTTATATGTGTAGGTTCAAAGAAGAAATCGCTGCTCAAAAACCCTCGAAACAGCTGGAGGCAAGAACGATAATGAGCCTATTCATTCTTTCTAAAATTTCCAATTTTTAAAACCACATCACGGAAAGAATACCCAGCATATAAGACTCATATTTTCAAAGAAAGTTTGTTTTGCAGAACCATTTTGTTATTCAGAAGCTTTGTTTTTGTAGCTGAATTAGAAGAAGAATGAGTATGCAAATAAGGCAAAAAGTATAAACAGAAACTCGCCTATAAATGAATAAAGTCTCTCTACCTCGCGCTTGGTAGTAGTCAAAACAACATCCTATCAGAATCGGTTATTTTAAGTAACATTCAATCAGAATTAGTTATTTTTTTAAATAAATTCCAATCACAATCAATTATGTTAAATAACATCCAATTAGAACTAGTTATTTTAAATAACATCCAATTAGAATCAGTTCTTATGAATAACATCCATTCAGAGTTTGTTACTTTAAATAACATCCGATCAAAATCAGTTATTTAAATTATGTGCACGTAGTTAGCAAGTAAAGTAATTGTTTATTTAACGGTGGTGAAAAAGATTGTTTGAATCTTAAAGAAAGTTGGTTTTATTTTAGTGTGTGTTTACATGATATTGGATCAATTTGAATGAACTCGTTCTGATTTCTTATTTATTGTAGCTCTTCATTTGAGTGCACAGTGTTTACATGACTCCGGAACGAAAATGAAGTCATTCTGGAATGAGTTCACACAGTGTTATTGTTCTTGGTCGAAAATTTCATTTCGTTACGAGATCCTATCCTGGAATTATATAAACAGATCAAAGTTTGTTCCAAAACGATACTCATCTCGTCCCTAGAGCCTTCGGTTATTTGGTCAGCAGGGTGCTGCGCATGCACGTTTTGAGGTAGAAATCCAAGGTAGCGACCTGAAATGTGTGTTCTGACGTGAAACAATGCAGCCGTGTCATTTTCGACTCCATTATGTAAATGTAAAAAAGGCCAAGTCGATCCGGTTTCGATCCGGTATCATGTAAACACACCCTAAGATCATAAAGTAAGTTTTTTTAAGTCTATAGATTGTTACTGAAGAAAATTTAAGCCATTTAGAAAACGAAGCGATGCTGATGTATAGTCTTGACTATAAAAGTCCCGTCACTTCTGATTGGTGTATGTGTGAGATGCTGTGACCACAGGAGTCGGCATCTAAACATAGATTAGGATTGTTTATTAGGCAGGACATTCACTTAAGGATAATTCTCTTCACCCCTTACTACTCTGACCACAGGAGACAGTGTCTAAATATAGATTAGGTTTGCTTATTAGGTAGGACATTCACTTTAAGGATAATTCTCCTTACCAATTACTACACTGTTCACAGGAGACAGTGTCTAAATATAGTTTAGGTTTGCTTATTAGGCAGGACATTCACTTTAAGGATAATTCTCCTTACCAATTACTACTCTGTTCACAGGAGACAGTGTCTAAATATAGTTTAGGTTTGCTTATTAGGCAGGACATTCACTTTAAGGATAATTCTC
>JAOCPT020332853.1:0-13453 GCA_026546935.2 Palythoa grandiflora | reverse complement strand
TCGGTCTCGCCTTAAAACGAGTAAAATTTGCTTGAAACTGTTGTTCGTCATTTTCACGTCAAAGCGGTTCAACCCCCCAAATCGTGTTTACATGCTAAAACTTGTACCTAGTACGCGGTTCAACCTCCCACCCAGCTAGGTTGAACCGGCTGCTGGGTTGAACCGGCTACCCGGGTCAGACTTGAACCTCTTCATGTAAACAGCAACAAGATTTTGTATGGCGACTGGTTCAACCGCTTGCTAGGTTGAATCGGGTAAGAGGTTCAACCTCCTACATGTAAACAGGCCCTTAATTTGTCTATAAGTTTCATCTATCAAAATTTTGTCCGGACTTAAAAAGCTTCAAGGATAACTGAAAGTTTTGTTATTCAAAAAGTTGAGTGAGGGCGATAATAGTTTTTGTAGCAGGTCTTGGATAAAATCTAATTTGAATATTTTGCAGTTTTTTTGCAGAGCTTGCTAAAAATTTGCAACTTTGCAACTTTTTTACAATTTGTAATATTTGTAGTTTGTGTCGCAGGCTCAGGATAAAATCTAATTTGAGTATTTTGGACTTTATGCAGAGCTTCACCTAGAATTTGCAGATTTTGCAAATACTGTAATTTTTGCCATTTTTGCAGTTTGTTTAGCAGGCTTTGGATGAACTATAATTTACTATTTTGGAGTTTTTGCAGGGCTTCCCTAAAATTTGCAAATTTTGCAAATTTTGTAGTTTTTGCAGTTTGCGTAGAAATCTAATTTGAATATTTCAAACTTTTTGAGGAACTTCGCTTAAAATAGTATTTTTGTAATTTTTTTGCAATTTTTGCGATTGCATGCATTTCTGGACAAAAGTAAGTAAGAAGTGATCAGAGGAACGCAAGCTGATTAATGTTGAAGGTTTAGTGACAACAAGGGAGTGAAGTTAACCATTGCCTGGCATAGACCTTTTGAGCGCGAGTTCGTGTTCAGAGGCCCTTTTAGGAACCAAATATTCCGTATCCTGGTAATTCATGGGCCAAATATCCCGGAAATAATTTTCAGTCTCCTAGAATTTAGTATGCGAATATCCAATATCCCGGTTATTTTCTCTTAAAGTAGCCGTATTTCGGTACTTTTTTGCTCAAATAATCCGTATCCCGGAAACCCCTAACAGGGCCTCTGTTCAACCAGATTTAAAAATTACTAATAACTAGCTGTTTCTGCTGAAGGAGAAATGCTGCGAACTTCTTCCACTTGATATATTGTTTCGAACTTTAGAACCATTTATATTTTAAGCAGCTTTGGAGTTATGTAATTGTTAGTCTATTTTAAACAGATTAAAACACTAGAAATTTTGTCTTTTATTATCCATCAAATTTGTTGATGGTACATTTTGCACGCTATGATTGGCTCCTCTATCTCGGAATATCATTGGCTATTTACTGCTTTGTGAGCTGTCAAAATGACGGCTCATTTCGCAGCAATTTCAAACCTACCCTTCGAGAGAAAATGGTACAATGTATACTAATGTCTGTTTCACGGAATAAGTAAAAGAAAAAAATTGACTTGACAAAGAAGCTTAAATGACATTTTTTGTTCAAATTGGAATGTTTCTGTTTTTTTTTTAAATATTTTTGTCTCAATAGATGTGGACAACTGAAATAAACAGTTTGTGGATTTGAAGAATAAAAATAATATCATCTTAAAAAGATATCCAGATATAACTAAGGGCGTCTAGATTTTTGAAAAAACAACAACAACAACAACTGCTTACGGTCCCAGCCAGCGAACAGCCGAGAGAAAGCCACATCGTGGTTCGATTATATAATCTCCTTTCCACGAGCAAAATGTCATCGTTCAGGAGAGAACACTGGGCACGAGAAAAGACGCCATCTTGAATGATCCATCGCACATGATCTCGTTCGACGGGTATGTTATCGGGCTGACACAGGTATCCCAACCGCTCTTCATGTAGATTAGTGTTGCTGCTCACTCGCTCCGCTCGTTCACAGCAATTATTTAAAGAGTGTTTATTGCCTAGGAATGAAATCTCCTTTCTTGCAAACTGCAGAGGGAACCTAATTTGATAATCAATGTAAAAATTTGCTTTATGACGTCATTTTCACTAGTGATATTATTTACAAAATGTAGTTTTTCTCCATGTTGTCATGAAGGTTTTACAGAGAGTAGCGTTTTTTCTGGTTTATATTATTTGCTGTCAAGCAAGGAAAAAACGTGAGTCCTAAAAACAAATTATAGTTTTGCTTTAGTTGTATTTCTTTTTTATGAAAGAATTGTTGTGTTATCGTATTAGCACGTTAGATTTATAATTCACTGCGCGTGCTCGCCTGACATATGTAACTAAATTAACACAATTTCAAGTTGATTTTGGTCTCGAAGGCAAACAAAGAGTATAAAACTTAGTAACTGACTCCACTAGTCAAGCTAAATTCTAATACAATCCATAGTAGCTCACTAGAGAGCTGCTGCCTATATCTGGTTTCTGGAGCCATTAAGCGGATGAGAGTCATTGGACAGATTTAGCAAAGACAACGCGACGTTCAAATTGGGTTTCCGCAAAAATAAATTCCTCGCGTCAAGTTCTGCTTTGCATTTGAAAAAAAGAAAAGTCTCGTGGCGTCGTGAGCACAACGCGACCTCTTCTTCACAAAGTTAGCGGCAATAACTCTCGCACTCTCCGTGTGGGGAGGCAAGTTGGTGTCGCTGTCATCATTCACGCTTCCCATCCCTGCAACTCGGAATCGAACAGTGGGTTACGCATGTCGGCTGAGTTTTGTCAATCTTTATCTGACTCCAAAGTTTTTTTTTTCGTTTTTTTTCCTGGTACTCCAGTTTTCGTCCCTTCTTGACGTTGCGTTCTAAGGTTACGCATGGTCTGTATAGCTGCTGCCAAGATTCGTCTATATTTTGTAAAAGCTTTTATTTCGACCTTGATGAGCTTCGCTGTCTCTGTACTTTGAGGCGGCAGTGAGGCGAGTCATTTTCTTACATCATCGTGTGTGCTGAACCTGTTTATAGGAATCTCGGTCGGCTTGTAACGGAATTTATAGAAACATTAGAAGACTTTTCCTAAAAAATAGGGATTTTTACGAATAAATGGAAAAAAATAGGGCTATTTTAGATTTTAACATAAAAAAACAAAAAAAAAACCAAAAAAAACAATAACACTGCTTACATTTCTCTGACTTATATTCAAACAGAAACATACTCCAATGAAAATTTGTTAATGGAAATGACTTCCTGAGACTAGCCCCCAGTAAAAGTTTGTACTCGTGATCATTTTACTAACCGGCCTCGTACGAATGAAAATGTAAGTCATTTAGCGGAATGAATGAAGCAATAAATAGTCTATATATGTTCAAGGTTGGCAAAGCGGAGTTTAAATCCGGGACCTTGTGGCTTGTCACTGCACCAACCACACCGGCCGAGACAGAATTCGTATGATAAAAAGCAACTTTTTCGACAAATAATTTAGCATTTTACAGTTTAAGATTAAAAAAGGATCATACAATTTTTAACGATCAAAGTTTAGTAAACAGTTATTTATAGTTTTCAAGAAGCAACTGGTTTTTTTTTTCTTTATTAAAAATAACTGAGTATTTTCATGAAAAGACGGAACCATAGGATCATACAATTTTTAACGATCAAAGTTTAGTAAACAGTTATTTATAGTTTTCAAGAAGCAACTGTTTTTTTTTTCTTTATTAAAAATAACTGAGTATTTTCATGAAAAGACGGAACCATTTATAATCAAATTGAATTTGTAAGCACTTAAGCTTGGAAAAAAATGTCATTTGTGACTTCTACGATATTGTTCCATCAAATGGGCTGCGAAGTTTGTTTGTTCGAAGCAAATGAACACGTAAACGTAAACAGATACCTATAGATCGAGGTTTTTTGGACGCTAACGACAAACTGCGGCGTCTGGAGGTCACGTGCACGTCAAGCATGTGACGTTTGAGGTTTCTAACGCACGTTTTCGACGGCTGCAGGTAGTTTTTGGCGTGAGTGAATTTCTTCAAGATTTTCCTCCTTTTATTTTTAATTTTGACCTGTTTTCATTGTGCAGTTATGTGAAGGGGATATTTAACTTGATGTTGAACCAAAAAAAGCGAGTTGAAAATTGTATGAAGAGTATTTTGTTTTTATTTTTCTCAAGCCCGCTTTCGTTTGTACTAAATCCAATATGGCTGCCCCCGTTGAGTGTGCAAGGCCGAGCACAGCTTGGGAAATAAGTCGTTATCTAACTACAAAAGTTACGCCGTACCTCAAACGTCAAACGGGAAACCTCTAACTGCCGTTTGTCGTACGTGTCCAAAAACATCTATCCAAAGGTCTCTAATGTCGGTTGGTCGACTTCTAAGCCCAATTACAGAGTGGCTCAATGGGGTTTTACAATATTGTTGGTTGAATTTAGGACAGGACTGCATCATGCAGTTTAGGCCAAGTAAAAAGAAAAACTTATGTTTTTAGCGTCCGATTTTTGAAAAAGGAGGAGTAAGCGGGCCTTTTTCTTTCTTTTAATTTACTTTATTCTTATTCTTTTAAGAATAAGTTAAAAGGCTGGTGCCTTTGTACAAAAGTCAGTTACGATCATTTATTGTCCTTATATTACGTTTACAATTGCAAATACGATTTACTTAAGGAGTTGCAAATGTCTTCTTATAATTAAACAAAAAAATATAAAGTCCAACTCCAATATCAAAAATGCAAAGGGTTAAGATTTGCCAATAAGTTTATTAATTACGTTCTGTTTGCTTTTGATAACGTTTGATTTTATTTGACTACGCAGCTAGAACGCAACAGGACAAGACAAAAGTTAAAGATATATTTTAGTTTCCACTTTTAATGTACAGTTTGAAATTTTATAAAATTTAAAACATATCTTATTTTCCACAATTAATGTACAGTTTGAGATTTGAAAAATAAATAAAGAAAGAAAGAAAGAAAGAAAGAAAGAAAGAAAGAAAGAAAGAAAGAAAGAAAGAAAGAAAGAAAGAAAGAAAGAAAGGAAGAAAGAAAGAAAGAAAGAAAGAAAGGAAGAAAGAAAGAAAGAAAGAAAGAAAGATAGATAGATAGGTAGCTAGATAGATAGATAGATAGATAGATAGATAGATAGATAGATAGATAGATAGAAAGATAGATAGATAGATAGAAACAAACAAACAAACAAACAAAAAAAATGAGAAACGGCCTCAAAAAAGGAAACGGGTGGGGACGCTAAACATAAGTTGTTTTTTTTTTACTTGGCCTTGCAATATTAAAACGATCAATGCCCCCTGAGAACAAGGAGAGACCACAACACCGGGCAACAATCCTACTCTTATTGACAAGTTGGGAGATTCGAAGACTAGAGCAACGGTTTCACGTCCCTGTCCACGGACAGTGCAGCGAAAGGAGGCCACACAAATGTTCAACTCTGGTATCGGACCCAGGCCTCCTCCGAGGTCTTACCAACTGATCCAAGCTCAGTGAAAAAAAAAACTAAATCCTTTTACGAGCCAAGTGGCCCATTGGAGCCGCTGCTTATCTCCGGTTTCTGTAGTGTTAGCCCCCAGCAGAAGCTGGTACTCATTTTGTTGACCTCGGGAGGATGGAAAGCTGAGTCAACTTTGGCAGAAAAGAAGGCCACACAAATGTTCAACACCTGGCTGAGCCGGGGGTTGAACCTTGGACCTTGTGGTTGGAGGGCAGAGCTAGATCTCACCACTTCACCAACCACACCGCAAGCTCAGTTAATAAGATGTCTAAATGATATGAGATTACGGATTCAAGACATGGTTACAGCGATTTTTTTGATCCTAAGTACAGCGGCTTGAAATTTTCCAGATTAGGATAAGACGCACATGTTACGGATTCGCTTATTTTGCTTTAAAAAATATTGGAAAAACAAATTTCATAAGCCTTTCGAATCCTTCTCTCTGTCCCCAATTAGCCACAAGGCTTGTAAACGGGATTTCGCGTGCTTGCTAACAGCCACTTTACAGTATCCAAGAAACTTTAAAAGTACTTTAAACACATGATTATGCCTTTGTATTTCTTTTAAACAGCTATAGGAGACTTCTACAAACCTGAAAACGCAGAACCCGAAATTGTGAAAGCAACAGTTGGAAAACCGCTGACCATAAAATGTCCACCACACGGGCACACATACAGCGAAGTGTATATGTGGGGGCACTTTAAAGACGGGCGACGGATACCGTTTTTGAGTTTTTCTGAGGATAGATTGATATTGGACGGGAGGAAAGGGACTTTGGTTTTTCCCTACGTGAAACGCGATGACATTATCAAGGTTAAAAGACTGGGCGGGATACAGTGCCGAATTTACATCTACGAAGCTGGAACCTTCCTGACTTCTCACAGATTGTTTTTGAAGGAGTCTGGCAAAGGTACGAGAGATGCATTCAGCAAACTTTCTTATGCCTGGCACAGAATGTTTCTTTCAAAATACCTTTGCTTCTTATAATAATAAGACTGTATTACTTGGATCTGCAAAAATCTACGTAAAGTTTTGGAACGCTAAGGCAGTTTGTTACTGCCCAGTTTTACCTGGAGCGTTACTCAAACGTAACTACTATTTTGGCAAACTTTCATCTTTCATATTCTTTTTCGGATTTTGTGTAGAATACACACTGCAAAGTTGCCGGTTTGCAGACTCAACACCAGTCCGGCTCCGCTTGTAATTTATAACGCAGAGCAATCCATGAATTAACATCATAGTAAGGTTTAATGACTTTAGAACCTTAGGCTCAAGATCAGTATTACTATCATTATCAACAAGAACAAAAAGCTCAATATTTGTTTCGTTGCTTGTTATTATTATTGTTTTCAGAGTCGCTGCAGTTGTTCAAGTCAATGTTAATGCTTTTGTTTTTATTAGTGTCGTTGTCAGTCTGTCATTGTCATTGTCAAAGTCATTTTCATTATCAACATCATGATTGACAGTACCACTATCACTGGCACTAATTATCATTATTGACTATCTTTATCCCTTCCAGAATACACCGGTTACACAGCCCCAACATTCTACACCCATCCCCCTCCAAAGGTAATCGATATCTCAGATACAAAAGATGACATCCATGTTGTTCTTCGCTGCATTGCATTCGGAAAGTAAGTACAGAATCTCATTCGCTGTGCTTCAATCTCTTGAAGTCGAAGTACTATATTTCTAAACTTTACTAAAAAACTGTGCCGTACTGATATTTATTTCATATTTCACAAGAATTTCGTTACGTAATGTTCCTTTGTATGTATACGTATGCTATTTTTTAACACGTGAAAAAACTTGATTTAACCAATCAGAACGGCGTATAGCCAACTTCCCATGAAAAAAATATATCCAATCAGCAGTAGAGTTTACGCACTCCGACCAATCAGGTCAACAATATTGAAGTGGCTTTCTGAATTTTAACGGTTTTCATGACTGGCGCCTACTCCGAATTTCGTGTGAGAAAACGGCTGTGAAAAACAACAAGATTCAACTGTGAATTGTTCTATTAATAATTATATACAGCTAAGCAAAAATAAGAACACTAAATTAGAAAAGTCAAATGAATGTTTTGTTGCTGAAAAGACTTTTGGTCGGAAATGAAGAGCAAAGGAAATTAAAACCTTCGAAGCGAGAGCACCGGACGAGTAAATTGCTAATTTTTTCATTCAAGTATTACTCAAAGTTCTCGCATAAATTACTAATTGTTATCGATTGAGACTGAGGTTGAGACCATTACTAAATAGCAAATATTTGGTTCTCTGTTTGCTAGGCTCGCTAAAGTTTTAGAAAAGTAAACTTTTGATTCAGGGTTCTGTCATTAACAACTGAGTTGCCAATTTTTTTTTGTTCAGTCCAATTCTATCGATCTTAAAATTTTGTGCGTTTGCTCAAACAAAAAACGATTTCAATGAAAATTCTTGTAATAAATGTAATAAACAGCTTACGATAAAGAAAGTGCTTTGTACGGGAGTTTTTTCATTCGTTTTGTTAATAGCCCTCACTTGCTCGTACCTCGCTCGTTTGGGTTTTCGACACAAACAACTTGTGAATAATATCCCGTACGCCACACATTCTATGACGTAATATAAACTATATTTAAGTATGTTGATAAACTCGTCCCTAATTACCAATGTAATCTATTTAGACCCTCCACACTAACTTTAACGAGTCCCCAAGGTAAGACGTGAAAATATAAATTAAAATTTAATGAAATAACCCATCCTCTATTGAGCCATTACCCCTACCCCCTGGTGGCACTTTGCTTCAATCTGCGCACAAGCGTGTGCGAGCGAGTGTTTAATCGGATTAACAGTTTAGCCTATAGACGCTAGGTTTCGCCAAGCTTAAGCGCCTATTTTTCCACAAAAATTTGTTTCGTTTATTAGAGTAGGCGGGCTGGCCCGTTTGCCGTCAGCGAGTTGGTAGGATCTTGTCAACAAGGTCAACACGTATGGGGCCTGGGCAACTGTCCTTCTCGATAACCAGTTTGTTTGTTAATACTTATGATTCAAATGTTATAAACACCTATATAACTTTGTACTCATGTGGGTGAAGGAAGCAGAGCACCCCTTAAAACGGGCTACTTGTTTTGGTTATTGCTATTATTGCAAAAGTAGGTCATGCTAGTATGCTTTTCGTTTTAGGCCAACGCCAACCGTAAAGTGGTTTAAGGATTCAAAAGAGATATCGAAAGACAAAATGCCAGGTCTCGAATTTTTCTCAAGCAATCGCGTGTTGAAGATTAACATGAGATTTTCAAAAACTAACAACAACGGTATCTACTCTTGTGAAGTATCTAACAGGAAAGGCAGTAAGAAAAAGAAGATCACCGCTGCTTCACTGCTGAAATCCAAAGGTGAGTGTTTTGAATATTGAAGAAGTCCGGGAGTACGGTCCCCGAGAAAAAGAGTAATAAATTTTAAACTTCCAAAGCTGCTGGAATTGCGTTTATTTATCTCAGTCCTAATCAAAGGATTTGTTTCTTGGCGACACAAAAAAAAATGACATTTTTACAATAAATACTTGTACAAACAGGTATAAATGTCATATGTTTTGTTGGTCTAACTTGTTTATTTAAAAAAGCCCTCCCATACTTATAGTGACGTTCAATTTTTGCTAATGAGATTTCAGATTTTTCAAATATATATCAACAATGATTAAACTAAATGTGAAATAATAAATTCATAATATTAAAGAAAAGAGGAACTCCCAGCTGGCGCTGGGATTTTTTTCCGAGTTCTCCTTGTCTTTAATGATTAAACTGTATTGTAAAAAACGTTTTCATTTACCCACAGTTGTTGATGGAAAGTGGTCAAGCTGGACTGGCTGGACAAAGTGCGTCAAAAAATGCGGCAGTGGAGAAACACGATCGCGTTCACGGACTTGTTCAAAACCCCCTCCGTACAACGGCGGGAAACCGTGCAGTAAATCAAGAAAAATGACTGAGTTGCAAAAAGAACTCTGTTGCAAGGGTGAGACAACTGCTCTAAAATCTGTGGTGGATCCCCCGGGGGAATGGAGAGGGGCTACTCCAATATATAAGCTATAAGGGGGCTTGCGGCCCTTCCGGGTATATTTTTTTAATCTTCTGATAATAAACAGCCCATGCTTTGGATATCCGAAATTTTAAAAAGGATATTGCTTTTTTAGCCATCATAAACAGGGGAGTAGCATCTGATGCTCAGAATATAGAATTTCAAACTGAGCTGTGCTTGTTACATCCGTGTATTGCAGCGTTTGGGCAACCTGGAAATTTCCCGGGCGAAACTAGTGCTTGAAGTCTTAATAGTCAAGGACTTTTGCGAATTAAACAATTACTTACTTTTGTTATAAAGAGGATGTGATTTTATACTAAAAATCTTAAACATGCAGGGTATTAACATTTATTACGTAATATCATAAAAAGAGTCAGAGTTTTAGAGCTCGGGCGGTTTTTTTGTGTTTTTAAAGAGATCATTTATTAACAATAAATAGTTGTAAGCTCCAAGTCCATGATGAATACTTTATATCTTGTTTTTGCAAAACATGTTGAAAACGAATCTTAAAATAAAAATAATTGCGAGGACTGAACAGTATTTATTAATAGTGATAAGTCTTGCATGTACAAATGCGGCGTCAAAATAGGTGATGCAATCGAGAAAACTCAGAAAAATATACTATTGCACCTTGCCGCGTCTTTTAATCAAAATAAGTTTAACTCTAAAACAGTTTCGTATATTCAGATCGTCTGGGTTAGTGTAGTCCTGAGAAGGACTGTTGTCGATGTTGGTGACCACCCTCTCTATCCTCTCTGTCCTCTCATTTTCTCTTGGTTTTAACGTACGTACTACTGAATGTCCTTGTTGCCTCTCATTGTCTGTTAGTGAAGAACGAACTGTAATCGATTGCCAAGTAAGGAAGTTCATTTTATGTTTTTACGTATGTACTGCTGAGTGTCCTTGTTACCTTTACTGCTTGTCAGTACAGAACGAGCTGTGATCGGTTAACTAGTATGGAAGCTCATTATGTTTTCATTACGTACTGATGAATGTCCTTATTACAATTCACTGCTTGTCAGTGAAGAGCGAGCTGTTATCGATTGCCTAATAAGGAAGTTCATTATGTTTTCACGTACGTTCCAGTGTTCAATTATGCGATTATTGAATATATTAGCTCAGTAAAAATAAAAAATAAAATATTGATGGTGTTGTTTTCGTCGTTTTCAACTCTAAAATGAATTTGCTCTGTACTCCTTTAATATATTAAATACTTATTGTACCTCGTTGAATTGTAAAGGAAAATGCAATTCGAAAAAAAAAATTAAAAAAGCAAACTCTTTTTTTGACAGTTAACGGTAATTGGTCGACCTGGGGTGTGTGGAGCAAGTGCAATGCAACCTGTGGAGGAGGAATACAAACACGTGAACGCACGTGTACTAACCCCGCCCCTAAATATGGCGGGGCTAACTGTTCTTTGGATTCCAGTGGCGTTGGAAAAAAACAAATGATCCGTTGTCAAAAAAAGAAATGCCCCAGTGAGTGCTCGTTATAAAACCTCTTTTATTAATATTAAAGTAGATTTAATAAATAAGTAATTGATTTATGATAAGAAGCAGAAGAAAAAGAAGAAAAAAACAATAATAATTATTATTATTAAATTTCCAACCGCGAATATTGCGTTTCAAGCGTTCTGATTGGTTCATTCAATCTCGGCTATTTTATTTATTTGGCTGTGATTTCTAGTACTCAATTGTTCATAAATGAATCAAATTTACTAAACAATTATTCCACTCTCGTCTTGATGGATATGAGGTGAAAACAGCCACGAACTCCAATACCAGAGCAATGTTTGCAAGTTTTCAGAACGATTAATGCCGGAAAATACAACTACAAGATAGCCAGAGCTTTTCAGCCCTGAAATATAACCTGTTTAGAGATTTCTGAACTAGAGTGACCAAAAACACTACAATAAATTAAACGGAATTGTCTTAAAGTGAATAATGCGCACGGAATTATTTTTAGCAGCAAATAGCAAAACATTCAAATGAATGAAATTTGTCAAAGCTGAAACTCGAACCGTAAGTTAAAAGAAAATTTAACATCCTACCTTGTTTTAGAATTACTTGGCAGTCCCTCGGGAAGCAAGCTCAATATTTCAATGAAGAGTTAAAAGAACTCAACCAGTAATTGAAGCATTTTCACGTGTTGGCAAGACAGTAAGGTCGCTCGATTAAATAAACATCGCCGTTTTGTCAATGAAAGCTGGGCATCAATCCTGCAACTTTTCGCTTTCTGTGTTCATCACTGCAAAACAAACCATTTTAAAAAATTGTAAATCCGGTATTCAGTAAACCAGCAAAGGCTTCACTTCCATTTCAAAAAATCAAACAGAAAAACCAAACTAAAACGGCGCAAAGCCGGCTACGGTGGTACAAAAGAAACCAAAACTTCAAACTTGTTTGAAAGGTGCGAAAATTTTGGCATGTGTCGCTTCGTGGGCCAAAAAGCCCGCCAAATCACTCGAGTGTAGATTCTGGTATAAATGACAACTTCGCTGGAGTAAAAGTTTTAAAAAAAATCATTTTGACTCAGATCTCTAGTGGTTTGTATTTAATAAAACAATTATTCCACTCACGTCTTGCTTCGCGCCTCGTCGGCTAGATCACCTCATATCCAACGCGCGTTCGTGGAATAATTGTTAAACAATCTAGTAACCCATAGCAATCTACATGTAGCAATCCATAACAATTTAGAAACCCATAACAATCTAGTAACCTGTAACAACCTAGTTACCCATGAAAATCTAGAAATTCATAGCAATCAAGTGTCATATTAACAATCTAGCAATCCATAGCAATCTAGAAACCCATAACAATCTAGTGTCCCATAACAATCTATTATCATATGGCCGAGCAATTTCGCGCGCTCTGATTGGTCAGTTCGAGGTCTGTAACTTATATGTCCGATAGTCCTATACTACTGTCTGTAGCTCAGTGGGTAGAGCATCTGAACGATTATCAGAAGGTTACGGGTTCGATTACCGTCAGTGACTCAGAATTTTTTTCTGAGTTCTCAACTTGAAGAATGCTTTGTATCAAACTTTGTATCCAAGTTGCATACTTCCATATTGCACAATAATCCAGTATCAAAGAAAATTTTGTAAAGTAAAAGTAAAACATATAATTTTTTTCTTTGTTTCAGTTGTTTGATGGAAATTCTGACCGTAACAGAATCGAATTTCGTGATCTTGCCGGACGCATTCACGCAAAGGTAATTCGCATATACCCCAGGTTGTGGTATAGTCGTCCATGCATGAGAGCAGAAGTATTTGGATGTCCAGGTACGATCTACACGTCAAACATTTACAACTAACTTCTGTATGCATTTAAACTTGTATTGATTCAGCATTTCTGTGTTTATTCCACATAATTACCAATTTTTATATTGTTGTAATTAGTTTCCCATTTTTATATACTTGCGATATATTGTTGTAACTAATAGTAGCTTTAAAATGAGGGCCACAAGTTTATTAGTGCTTTGCACTATTTAGTGTTACCCTCTATAAACAAAGGCTTTACTTAGTAATACGTACTCACTTACACGTGGAGAAAAAGATTAATAAACATCATGCCCATGAGATTCAAGAACTTTAGAACTTTTAAAAAAAGTTAAATTGTAGATATTCCCCCAAAAATGCTATTTTCTTTATACTAAGAAAAAAATTGCGTCTACTTTTGGACAAGTAAAAAATTTTATTTTATCTCAAATAGCATTTACTGCTAGTAGTATTACTATTATACAACTACAAACATAAAAAAACAAAACAAAAAAAATACTGCTGCTACTGCTAATACTAGACTATTAATACTACAAATTACTATTACTACTATTTCTACTACTACTTGTTCTACTGCTACTTCTAATGCTTTTGTTACTACTACTACTACTACTACTTTTACTGCTACTAATACTATGACTACTACTACTGCTACTACTATTA
>JAOCPT020332852.1:0-21438 GCA_026546935.2 Palythoa grandiflora | reverse complement strand
AAGATCACGTTTGTAAATAATTGATCATCAATTGTATGTAACAAGTAATGATGTGCAAAAGGCAAAATAAAACGGCTCGGTGGTTCTTGCTGACCTACAGCCCCCTGTATCAATACAGTCGTATTGTGTCTGAGTGTGTAGTGTAAGCAAAATAGTTAAGTTGTAATAGTTGGAAGACATTCCATAGTAGGTACAATAAGCCCGTACACACCAGTATAGTTGTAATTAGTGGAAGACATTCCATAGTAGGTACAATAAGCCGGTACACACAAGTATAGCTGTAATTAGTGGAAGACATTCCATGGTAGGTACATTAAGCCGGTACACACCAGTATAGTTGTAATTAGTGGAAGACATTCCATAGTAGGTACAATAAGCCGGTACACACTAGTATAGTTGTAATAAGTGGAAGACATTCCATAGTAGGTACAATAAGCCCGTACACACCACTATAGTTGTAATTAGTGGAAGACATTCCATAGTAGGTACAATAAGCCGGTACACACCAGTATAGTTGTAATTAGTGGAAGACATTCCATAGTAGGTACAATAAGCCGAAACACAACAGTATAGTTGTAATCAGCGGAAGAAGCTCCAAAGTAGGTACATGAGCCGGTACACCAATATAGTTAGAATAATGCTCCTCATATTTGTCAGCTCCTACTTTCACTTATATTCATTTTTGTCTTTCTAATTGCTTCAGAAAACAGTGGCCTTAATCTCTATACAACAGTACCGAGGGCATCGTGTGGCTATAACGTGTGCGACTTTACAGAATGCAAAGCAGCTAAGAATCTCAGATGTGTTGTAGATTTGAATTGTAATCCAAGATTTCTTAGCATGAACGGAAAAGAAATTGAATGCAAAGGTGCGAATCACAATTTGACTTAATAAAAGGGCATTACAAATTCCTAGAGTTTAAAGAAACTGTAAATGAGCAAGAGAAGACCTGCACACCAACAAATATGCAAAGTGATCTTGGAATGATACAGGGTAGACTAGACTGACGTACACACTATACTTGGCGTTGGTAACGTCGGTAACACGTGAAAATTTCAAAATATTTTTTTCTTTGATCATTATATAATTATATATTAAAGTTTTATAATTTGCAAGAACTTAAAGTACGGTTATAACATTACGGTCAATATTATTACGAACAATGAACCGCACAAGCACTTGACTTAGTTAATTTTTAAAACCATGCACCTGCACAACGGCACACATTCATAAGAATCCTCAGAGGGAGATGAGTAAATGGAAGAAGAAAAAAAATTACCATAATATTTAGTCAATTAAAGAGGTGCGAATATCTCTTGTTTAATTTTTCCAACAGGACAAAACAGAGTGAATGTTAATCCTGAGACTGTGTGTGGGTTCCGGCCTTGCAGGCACAAAACTTGCTCAAATCATCGGGGAAGTGTCTGCGTGTCTGACAACCGATGTAAAGCAGTCTTCCTTGATTCCCAAGGAAATCCGATAAGACACTGTAAGAAAAGTAAGCAAAATCTAGGGTTTGTTATAATTACCTTTCTAGTCCTCAGAAGAACATATGTTTGTATGCTTTTAAATCAATCTCTCAAATTTGCCATATTAAATTTAGAACCACAATGGTGATTCAAAACCCAAAATGTGCTGCTAGATCAGGAGAGGAGTGGCCGTGTTCAGTTGGTGTACATCATTCTGAACTGGAGCTCCAAAGTTCGATTCTAGCTTTAGCTTTAATTAAATATTTTTCAGTATTTTTTTAGAATTTTTCAATTTTATTTATAAATAACTGTCAAGGAGATTACAGAAACTAACTAAAAGAATGTTGTTTTAAAATGTGGCATATGCAAATAGTGTAATATTGGTACAGCAGCTAACTTACAGAATGATCTCCAGGATGGAAGACGGTTCAAAAGAAGCCTACGGTTTATATTTTGAGCTACCTTAATGGAGCTTGGTTATTGTTATTAAGTAATTTGAGAACCAGGAGGTGACATATGCATAACCGCTAGACCGAGCAGTGACTGACAGTAGCGTATACGATTCAATCTTGGTTCCCACTGGTAAAACAGCAACAACAGCATCTTTATTTGTGTGTTACAAAAATTGCAGTGTTTTCCCCATGTTTTGTTTATATTATTAGAAAAGCCCGAGATTGTGCTAAATAATTCTAAAGAATCCTCTAGATTACAAGTAGAACTCTGTAGAACTAACATTCCAGAGCACAATATAGAACCGTCTAGAACAATATAGAATGCTTCAGAACATTTCGGTTAACATTTAGAACATTCAGGAACTCTCTATCGAATATTCTAGAACATTTGATCCCGGAATATTCTAGAACATTTTATTGTTTACAGTAAGTATGATGTAATGTTTTTGAATAATTAGACTTCCAGTATTTTCTAGAATATAATTTTAGAATGCATATAAGTTAGCGAGTTCAGAAATAGAGGAGTTGTTGAAGAGAATTCAGAAAGTGAAGAAGTTAGTGAAGTGAATTTGTAAAGTATTCAAGAGCGAGAAGGCTGTTTAAGCGAGTTATTGTGAAATACTTTGGTTGAACCACGAGTTATCGGGAACCGTAAAGTCAACCATCTCTGAAGATTAAACTGTTTGTTGTTGTCACTGGTAGTCCTGCGTTCAGTCAAGCGTTCAAAAAACTAGCTCCTCTTATTGCAACTCGTAACACTGTGCTTAAAGCTCTACCACAATTTTTTTTCGGTTGCTTAACTTAATTGAGTCCAGGGTACATGAAAAACCCCAGTAGCGATTAAACTCAATGTATATTTATACAAATAGTCCTAATATGATTAATATGTCAATAGAACACCTTAGAAAAAAGCCAGTTAGGCATTCAAACAAGTTTACCAGAGAGAAGGAAAGTAGCAATAATGGAATCGGGTCGCCCGTTGATATGCACAATCCAAACGGAAACGAATATATTTTTAGTTGGTAAGTAAAAGTATCTTGACAAATCTATTTTGATAAAACTTAACCCTATTTTACTCGGGAAGGAGGCCGGGATGGGGGCAGAAAGTGCCCGCGCCAATTTTAGCATGTGATAACTCTGTCATCGTTTAGGCAAAGATAATGAAACTTGGTGTCCTTTCCTAAATTTTATTGCTTAGCATTTTAACGGCATGTTTTCTTTCGTTCATGTTTCTATTCGGGTACTTTTGATCTCTAAACAAAGCGATAGAAAAAAATTGGAGCATGATTAAACTCAAATTCTTTGCTACAAATACAAATCAATGTACTATTATTGAGTATCGAACAAACAGAAAGGGGGTAGCTAACAAAGGGGAGGGATACGTCGTCGAAATAATCGGGGGATCGAGGGGTTTGATTAATGTTTCATTTCAAAAAGCCCCAACAAAGGAGCTGTTTGGAGGCAACTGTGGAGATAAAAAACACTTTCTGCATGCAACTGAAAAAAAGTGTTATAAAATTATTGCAAACGTCTTGATACCAAGCCTGTGGTAAGTGCGTAGAAAAATGCTTCTTTTTTGTTCACGTGATTTTTGATATTTACACCTATGAACTGCACAAAATGATAAATTAATCAACGAAGTGCTTTTATTGAGTTTCGGGTTCAAATATTCAAAAACTTGTTAAGACAGTGCAAACGTGTATACGGGAGTATATATGTATATAACATCCGATTGCGACTTTTGATAACGTATCATTCAACTATGTTTGTCCTCTAACGCGTCTTTACATTCTACGCTGTTTAAAAATAAATTCTATCTATCAGGAAATAAGATTTTAAAGACAAATATTTGTTTTAAGGGCGAGGTCAGGAGTGGTACCACGTGAAAATGTTGAATTGGATGTTGTAAGCGATGATCAAATGGAAAAAGGAAATGGAGCAAATAGCTATGTGGCAGAATGGGAAGACAATAAAGGTGACGTTTTTGAGTTTTAGAAAAATGAGTGCAACGCCCTTAAAGATTCATATTGATAATAGTTTCAGATTTACTTCTGTTTGTTGTCTTAATTTATTATTATGATTATTCATTACTTTAAAAATATTGGCGAGCAAAACCATGAGAGAAGTCACCTTTCAACGCATATTTGAACCCCAAGAATTTAAGAGTAAGGACATCATTCCTTTATATAGAAATTTGAAGAACTGATAAAGCCAAAAAAACCTGGTTTCCAAGGAATGAAGTAAAAGAATTATAAAATTATGACTAAAAATACAATTTTTATTTGGAGTCCGAATCGCTCATTCAAAATGATTAACGCTTCGCAAAATCGTAAATTTTTGCAGTGGAGTAATCAATTGCCAAGGTTTGGAACTTTTTAATAAAAACGTGTATTAACCTTAACTATAGAAATAATTTAAACAAGCTGACTGTTCACTATTTCACCTATAAAGACTCAGATGAAGAGGAACCCGAGGTACCAGATGACAAAGAAGAGTATTATCGTGATAACACTAGTCCTGGTGACTTAAAGGATGGCGCGTCTTACACGATAGAATTCTGACATGGAGGATGTATTCTTCCGCGAGGCAATTTGTCATAGAACTGTATTTTCATGCACGTTGCAACACCGACACGGAGAAGCACGGCTCGGTCCACGAAATACTATTAACATGGAAATGGAGGCATCTCTCCGCGATGGATTATGAATACACGCGTTACACCGTACAATATGCAACTTGCAAACAATGTAAACTAACGCAACGATGGATTGATGGTCATATTTTGTCAACTTTCAAACTGAGTTATCGAAACTTTCATTTCCTAGCGAAATTGTTTAGTCGCCTAAATACCAAAATTGTAACGAGCAGTGAAAATGACAAGGGGAAAGACGACGTTAGTGAAATTTGATGTTGCAGTTGAAAGTGGCAAATGAGACTGACATTTGTTTTCGTTTAATTGAGAACCATACGTTTTAACATTACTAAATTAGTAGCGCCAGTTACCCAATTTTTCTGACAAATAAAGTATGTTAATTTAACAAACAAATTGATTACTTCCTCATAAATAATACTAAAAGTGAGGGAGAGGAATTCGTTTTACAAAACACTACCTCCAGTGTTCTCAGAAACTTACCAAGAATATTAATTTTAAATGTTGTTTTTTAAGAGTAATCTTTATTTTATTTCAAAGAGTTGCTATGACTAGTTATTATCATTACTTTACGTGACATAGTTTTTGTATCAATTTATTTTGATAATCCCATCTGAAATGGCAAAAGATATGCTCCCCTCACAGTTGTTCTGTGTACCTACATGCACTTTGCCAGGCTTACCCAGGCAGATAGCCAAAGAAAAAAGATACTTTCCACACACCGAAGTTAGCTCATCCAAGTAACTTAGGAAAGGTGCTTACCCAGCCATCTATTCTGGGACGAATTTACTTCACATAAAGGCTCGCTAAATCCCAAGTTTAAGTGACTCATTGGAGCCCTTGCTTATTGCTGGTTTTTATAGTGGATGGGAATATCATTGAGTCTCCCTTGACGGGAACACTATGAAGAACCCGCACCCTTGAACCAGGGACCCGAATTAAATGTATACATGACTTCGTTCATCGACTCAAGATTTATGATCCCGCACTCTCCCAATTACCTGCCCCAATCCAATTCAATTTTTCACAATAATATTAAAATAAAAAGCAATGCTCATTACGCACAATACATTTTGTGTAGTTGAAAATAAAAACCTGTCTTTTTTTAATTAAAAAAAGGTCCAACAAGAGACAACAAGATATATTGACAAGTTATGAATGCAACTTTAATTCTTGTTATTAGTAAATGTCAATAACTAAGTCGTATCATAAGAACTTTTTTACCTGAATAATTTTTAAAGTTTAAAAACTTTTACGATACATTTATAATAACAACTTGTTGTATTAATGACTACAATACAAACGCGCACCTTTAAAGAATACAATTTCAGCACATACATGCTGATAGCAACTTGCAGCCACTTTTTTTGAGCAGTGGGACCACGTCGTTAGCAGGTATTACCCCATTCGTCTATCTTAAGTAAAGGTGAGCCTGCGTGTCAGCAGCGGGAGACTTTATTGGGCCTCGCACAGCACAGCTAACAAACAAGCTCAGTTTAGTATAAAGTAAAGTATAAGCTTAACGATTGTGGGATGTGCCTGAAGGATCAAACTCACAAGTTCAGTTGGCACATGCCAATGGTAACTGGAACCACTATTATTCGGTACTGACGCCACATGGATACCCTGGGTACCAGAGGTTCCTTCTCTCCTCTCTCCTCTCTCTCCCCCAACCCCTCTCAGACTTCTGGTACCCAGGGTACCACATGGATAGCGGGCATTACTCTGTGCATCTAACTTAAAAGATGAATCTGAGTGTTAGCAGTTGTTGACCGCTGTTTCGGCCGTAGTTGGTCCCTACTGGCATGAAATGTGGTGAACTTAGGACTGAATTTAATCTTTCTCAGCCACATCCCACAAACACGTTTAATAAATAGAGCAAGTTTTCGTACAAAATGTGAAACATAATAATTAGTGTGATAGTTTGTAACTTTTGATTAGTATTTCTCTGTTAAAAGTTTCTACTTTGTGACAAAAGCTGAACTAAGTTTATTTAAGTTTGCGCTTATGTTTAAATAAGATGACTAAGATTTATCTTGCCAGCATGCATACCGTCAGTTAATGCACTTTTATAATTAAACCCTACATTAGGATTTAGATCACATTTTAACATATTTAATATTTTGTGTTAAAACTAAACAAATCATGAAGTCCTTTGTGTGTATTCATTAGGAAAAATATTATTTTAAGAATTTCCGTTGTATCTCTCATTAAAAAAGTTTAGAAGCCAGTGTAATTTGAAACTTTCTGACGACTTAAATAACCGCGTGCCTAAACTTCTTTCCCAAAGTTTTCTTATAGTCCTGATCGGACAGAGGTGATTCAACCAAACCGTCCCTTGAGACATCTCTATCTGTTGCTAAAGTATCACTCTGATCACTCTCCTCAGCAAGTTTGGACAATGGTGTGTCATCAAATTGTCCTTTAACATAATCCTTGAAAGAAGCATGATCAGTCAAAAGATTTCTTGTATGCCCTTGTGCAGTTCCATCTTCATATTTGTCATCACTCCCCACATCCAAAGCGTCATCGATGATCTTATCCACCAAGTGCGGTTTTCGTCGAAGCTCCGCTAAAGACGGAACAGAAGGAAGAGTCCTTTTTTCACTATCGCTGTTTGACATCAACGTCGATAATGGGACATTGAAATCATTTTCTCCTAGGGAAGCCTCGGAATTTTCATCTTTTTTCTTCTCTAATAAGAATCCTTTAATATCGCGAACGAGAACAAAAAGTTTAGTTTCCAGTTTGCTTATTTCTCCTAGTTTTTCATGGATTTGTTTTTCCAACTCAACGTGATCTTTAGTGGTTGCGGTTTTGTCCTTCTTGTTCTCACCTGCAGCATTGTCTTCATCATTGCCACTAGATTTCAACTCTTGTTTAACAATTTCATCGACTAAATCTTTGGTGCTAATGAAGTGTTTTGCGGGTTGTTTCTTTTTAGCTTTTGCAGAATCTTCTTGCTCTTTTTTGTGGAGATTATTAACGGCATTTTCAACCGCTTCTGCAATGTTATCTCGCTTGTGTGCGAGTTCATCACTTTCTCTTAAGTCGGCGGCTGTGTATAACTGGTTGGTCTTGAACACGTCCATAATCGGAAACGTCCTCACATGTGCATCATCTTCCTTTGCTTTCTCTTTTATTAACTCTTCATGGGGAACACCTCTGACGATGGCTTTCGGGAGATCATCAGACGATATGATTTCTATAAAACATATCGGTATTAGCAATAGAATTGACTCAAGGGCAAAGTCCATGATTTCACGCATAACATTTAGCAAATTACGCTCCTAGATTTTCCCTACAATCCACAGTGCCAGAGCTGTTTTGCAATCATATTTTGATCAATCACGTGCTCAGATTTAACTACCATTAATTATCAAACAACAAATGAGGAAAAGAGAGTGGAAAAAATCTACGAATTGCCTTATAGCCTCGCACTTGTTATTTATATATTTACACATTTTGTCATAAATGGTAGGAACACATTTTTTTTTCATTCGACTCTGCCCTAATCGTTCCATTTATAACCACATTTTTATTTCAAATTTGATGAACAAATTATAAAATATTATAGATGTACATAAACTAGTAAAAGTACATCTCTCAAACAAACCAATTGTAAGTATCAGTAGGAAATTTGGGCAATAATAGATAAAAAGGCATGTTGGACCTTATGTTGTTTTCTTGATATTTCAGTGAACATACAAAGTTATAAACAAAATTGAAGTTTTTTTGCGAAACGTTTCAAATAATTGGGAAATGACATGTCTTAATTTACCCTTGAATAAATTCTTTACGAAAATCTTTTCTTGATAAACTCACCTTTATCACCATTGGCGACAAATCCAAGTAGCAAAACAGCAGGCCAAAAGCTCCAGATTTTTGTCATTTTCTACAACGATTTCATAGAATGTCAACAAGTGATTTCTTAAAAGCTAAGAAACTTGTTTGAAGATATACAAAATAAAGGTATCGATGTGCAAGTAAATATATGCTTTTCTTTGCGAGTGTACTGACTTGTCAACTTGTCTACTAACATGGTAACAAATACAAAGTAAAAAATCATTCTGTAGAATAATAATGTGAATGGAGATTTGAACTAGTAGTTGTCCTTACATCCAAGAAACGAGTCTTCAGTTTCTTTCAGTGGGTTATAAGTTCATGTTAAAGATGAGGATTGGTAATGCAGTGTTAAGACATGCATTTGTTGATCATTGGTTATTGGAGGTCATTACCTGTCCTGTCGTATCATCAACAATTTTAAATTCAACTAGTAACACTGGCAAAACTTTACTTGTTCAGGTTATCGAACACAAAAAGTGGTAAAGATTGGACATAAAAAAACATCGTTAACAGCTGTACTTTTCTGAGTGATCGTATATTCCTAGCCTTTGATTTTTTTTTATTTTATTTACCCGACAGGCTTCGCATCCCAAAGTGTTTTTAAGATACTTCATAGTTGAATTTCAGAGAAAAGGACAGCGAATTCTAAAGTTCTTACCGTAAAGCTTGGAAGAAAGCTAGCGCTTAAATTATGTCCACTTCTTCTTCTTGAATCTTAGTCGTCATGTGTAATAGTCTCACCAAGGTTCCTGCAGTGCTAAAATAGGAGAGGACGAATTTATAAATTATTTATAGTGTTTTTCTGGTGTACGACAGGTAAACATAGATAGATGAACAGGTCCCCTGATTTGCCTTGGGTTATTATAGCATAGAGCACAGCAACGATACTCATTGGACGCGTAAAGTTATTCTTCTTATTCTGGTCAATTTTTTTTAACTGGACTAAAAACCGACGCAAAAAAATTGTATAGGGGTAATAAATTAATTGTATTTAATAAATAGTTTTTAAGTTTGTCACTGACCCTACAAAGTACTATAACAGTGCATAGCACTTATTTCTGAACAAGTACAATATGATTTTTCTATGGTGATTATTTTTCTAAAGATTAAAATCAAAAATCAAAACATGATTTTCACTCTTTTAAATGTTTGTTTTACATTTTTGTTTTGGATACAGTTTTTTGTAGTAAAATAAAATTTGTATGTGTGTACTTACTTATGTATGAATGTATGTAAACACAGCAACAATGCATTAGACTTCCTAAAACTTTAAATGCCCCTTAAATAAGTTGGTAAAGAAAGTATTAAGTGTTGATTATTTTTGGGACGTTCACCACTAACTTATATACAAAAGTATTTAGTATTATTTAGTATTTAACACCTCAACTGAAATTACTTATGTTTTAGTTTGAAGGTATAAAACTGTTTCTATTTGAATTTGCAATGTAATCGAAAAGTGACTGGTAACAAACGAAAATGGCTTCAGAAAAAAATACGTTTTACACATTTCTTCCTGTAAAAAAAACATTTATTCAAACAAGTGATTCTGTTACAAGGTAGAATTGTTGTTTTATGTCATACTATAATAATATTAATATTAAGATATTTTGTAACTTATTTTTTATGTTCTTTTTTGTCGGGTATTATTCAACCATTATTGTAAACACTACAAATCAGGCATGTTACAGATTTTTGGTTTAAAACTGACAGTCAGAGCTAATTTACTTTGATGTGCTGGCTAAATGATTAAATACACAAAGAAGACAATCCAATATTCTAAATAACATTTGTTTGATATTTAAAAATGTATTATTTATCAATTTTATATATTATGTTTGAAATCACTAGCGCCTCCTCAGCTATGTTGGCTCCCGAGAACACGATTTCAGAATTAATCTTTGAGTCTGTTCTTTTCTGAATCTGAAATCACACTCTTTTAATCAACCAATTACAGTGCAGAAAGGTAAAAACCGCCATTACTTAAACAACCCCGTAAAATTTTTAGTTTACTTTTTAATTTTTTTTAAATTTTTAAAAAAAATATAAAAAAAAAAAAAAAAAAAAAAAAAAAAAAAAAAAAAATAAAAAGAATAAGTATACAGAAAGAATTACAGACTATTGAAAAATAAAACTTGATTCTAAAATGTATACAATTAATTTGTAATTGAAATAAGTGCCGTGCATTTTGGTCTGAAATCATATGCATGATTTCAAAATTGAATGATCGCGCAGCGCTCTGATTGAGTTATTGCAGATTAATTGATATCTGATTGATTGAGTGAATGAGCGAACGATGGTAAGTTCTTTATCAGTCCTGGCTTCCCGATTCATATCAAAATTTCCGGGGACGAAGCTTAAAACTACTTTTTGCTCTATTTATGAAATTAAAACACAGGCATTAGCTGAAATCCTCATAAATCAATATATTTGTATCCAGTGCAGTGAATTAACATCCTGTACGGTGAATACTAAAAGGATTAAAAGATATGTATGTATGTATGTATGTATGTATGTATGTATGTATGTATGTAACAAAATCCTAAGATTGCAAAACGTATGTGCCAGGATTTTGTATCAAGCTCCAAAGTTTTGTCACAACTCTCTGCTTTAAATGTAATTGCATTGGTTCCAAAAACTCATTTCAAAATTTCTGTTCTTATGGTTAAAGCCTGTAACTATTGATCAGTTAATAATGTAGTTGTTTCCAGCGAGAATTTCACGCTTTTTAACGATATAATGTCTGTAAAATAGGCAGTCGAAAATATATTTTTTTGCGTCAGTGGAAGTAGCAGGTGTTCTTATTTCAAGTGTCACTTCGCAAGCCACTGAAGGTTTTGTGAAAGTAGATTGTACTATAGGTTGTCGACAGGCCAAGTCAAGCTTCAAATGTATAGACAAGGTTCTACAAAGATTAAACTTTATTATGACATCATTATGACGTGATCTAGCTCTTTAATCACTTTATTCCAATAGTTTACTTAGACCGCCTGTTGTACTTCCTTCCTGTTTTGTTTTGATTTGTTTGTATATTTGAAACCCAAATAAGCAAACTCATTAAGATGGAAACATGATTCTTTGATGCTAGCGTTGAAAGAACATGATCGCTACACCCACACCTCAACCCGTTTTGGATAAAAAGAAAGAAAAACAAGACTTACTGGAGTGAAACACAATACAACAGGTAAAGCTTTTATTCTCTGTTTGGTTTTGTTTTGTCTTTAACTTTCAAGTACTTCCATTTACTAACTATTTGTAGTGTTGGCGGATACCGAGATTGGCGAGATAAGTACAAGAAATCAAAAGATTAATCATAACAATAGCATTATTTTCCGAAATATAATTTAAACATTTGAATAAAATAAATATTTGTTGTCGGTAGAGTTCAAGAAAATTTTTTATTGGTCTTGTTTTGTGACTTTTTGAAATGTTGCGATTGTATTTTTACATTAAATAGTTTTAAATAATTTTCAAATAGCAAAGAACGTCGTCCATAACACTTAAAATGTCTGTTATTTAGTCTGAAAGGAAACCGCACGAGAAGTGCTGTCACGAATCAAGTTTGGTATCTTTATTTACATATACAATACAACTAAAATTTAAAGCTAAATATTGAAATTAATGTTAAATAAAAGGGAGCCTTAACTCTAAAATTTGTAGTCGTCTAAATCTTGATATGTTACCGTGAAATGGTGAGAGCAGTTTCTGGTCGTATGTAAAATAATTCTGTCACAGACTTTGTTTCAATTAACTGATATGCCTGTTGTGTCTTGATATCTCTCTATACATTCTAAACTGTTGCTTAAGTATTCTCCCTTAAATGTGTACATTTTTTATTTAGGAAATATCAAAAGTATGAAAAGAACGGTTGTCTTGACTTTGCTTCTTTTGGTAGTCACAGCCCGCTGTCGAAAGTTTCATAACAAAGGTAAGCAAACTATGATTTCAGGAAAGTCATGATCAGGTAGCGGCCATCCATCGCACCTCCCAACTATACCATCCGGGATGAAAACAGCGACTCCGCACGTGGGCTAAATCAATCTGATTCCGAAAGTTTTGCTCCAGACACTCCGGTTTTCGTACTTCAGCAAAATTGACTTTTACGCCCAGATTTGTGCTGTCAAGCGATTGAACGTTATCCTCTGGCTAAGAGGAACTGGTAGTCACTTCCTTCTCAATTAAAGTCCAATAAAGTTTTTGTTTATATCACAATCTTCTAATGAACCATAAATATAAACAAACACAAATTTCTTTATAGATGAAACAGAACATAATACAGCTGCTTGAACACACCAGACAAAGTTCGTACTGATTTCCCAACTACTAATAAGTTCTTTAATATTTTACTATCAATAAGTTTCTTCAATATTTTACTGTTTTGTAGCACTTTTTAACAGCTAAGGGTTCAGTCTAAAAGGGCCAGTTTAAACTTAATTAAAACACAATCAATCTTTTTTTAAAAAAGATCCGTGTCAGTTAAACATTTCGTATTGAATATAGGATGATCTTTGAACTTCATCAGTCTTATCCGTATACTTCATGTTATAATAAAACTAAAACCAAAATTAATATTAAGACCAATTCAAATAAAATAAAAAAGCTGACAAAAATTTATCTGTTAACTTTAGTTACGCTATTTGTAATCCAAAAGATACTTTCATAGCATTTGCAAATAAGTAAGTGTTTGTAATGTTCCATAGGTAAATCCCCCCGCAAGGACAATACATCCGTTGGCAACAAAATTGGAAGTGAAAAGAGCGAAAAACCTGACAAATTGAACTATAGTGGTAAAGAGTATGATATTTATAAAGCAGCAACAACGGCAATTCACAAAAAAGGAAAGCCTGTGAAAAGAAATGTTCACGTACTGCATAACCGCGACTATATTTCCTCGGATGAAATATCTGGACAGGACAACGAAAATGCTATCGGTGCATCGGGTAATGGTGAAGCCTTTTCATCGGCTTCTGAATCTGGTTCTATGAGCGTTTCTGGGGTGAGCAACGCATTTTATCCAAGAATGCAAACAAGCAGTAACAAAAGTCAGAGTGCTGACAAAAAAACAACCAAAGTATCACGTAAGTCATTTCAGCATAAGTATATCAATGCAACAAAAACTGTCAAATTAAAGACCACTTCAAAGCCTTATATCAAAAGTACTCGTTCAGGAGTAAAACGGATGAAGGGAAGACGACAGGAAATTAATAAAGTAATAGATAACCTTGACAACGTTCAAGGATCCTATACCAAAGGGGTTAACATGGACTTAGATGACGGTTTAAGACAATTGAAAGATATCGATAAGGGAACTCTTAATAACTATTTTGACGCTTTGAATGGCAACAGGGAAGAAAAGAAGACAACTAAGCCACCACCCGCGGATGTGTTTGTAGGGCCAGAAACACCACAGGAGTTTCCAGATGACTCAGAAGGAGATCCCTTTTATGATGCAATTGACAAAGGCAAACCCCCACCCAAAATGGGACCATTTAAACTCAAGCCCACAATAAAACAAGAATTCCTTTCAAATAGTGCATTAAACAAACAGAGTCCATCAGTTGAACAAAATCAAGATGGTGCAAAAGGTATCGAAGAGGGAGAAGAAGATTCTTTTGAGGATGACGAAAACCAGGGTCAAAATGAACATGATCATGATTACGGGACCGAGCCAGATGAAAGCGATGTAAAGCTGTTTCAATATGGACCGATAGAACATAAAGCTGTTGGCAAACCACTTGAAAACACCAGAAAACCACATATTAACGATCAAGAAAACGATAAAATAAAAACTGGCCCTATTTTGGATGATGCCAACTCGATATCAAGGGGTAAATCCAATGGTCATAATTCGGGAAAAGAAAATGGTAACTACGAGCCAACATCAGGTCCTACTGTTAGCAGAGATAACACTAACGACGATGGATTTTATTATGCAATAGACAGAGGGAAAAAACCGACTACGACCAAAACGGAAGACGCCAAACTGGAACAAAAGCAATCTTTTTCTTCCTTCGACAATGTGATTAAAAACAATTCGCTCGAATCAAAGTCATCCGACTCTTTTTCAAAACAACCTCAAATGTCCAATAACCTTATGGAAGACAAAAATTTTTTTTATACTGATGAAAATCCGGAGTCAGAACGTCACAATAGTAAACAAGACAGCTTTCAATCTGCTTTTGCTGGAGAGGAGAGAAGAAATGATTCCAGGATTTTTCAAAATCAAATTGGAGTAATTATACCACTAGGTTCTTCTAAAATTAAAACAAAAACCAGTCTAAGAGGCGGAAAAGAAGGTCAATACGTGTACATAACGAACAATGCTACAGATTTCAAAACTAAAGACTCTAGTTCATCAATTTCAGTTTTTCCAAACAATGAACCTAATGGAAAAGTTTTACAACCCCTTCCTTTTGATGGAAACGGAACAGTAAACAAAATATCTATTACTAACACAAAAAATCGAGAAAAACAAGACAAGTTCCTCTCTCATATGAAGGGAATCCGAATCGTCGGAGGTAAAATAAGTGGCGGTGTGATCTCCGGTGGTTATATCAAGGGAGGAGATATCAAAGCTGGTGCTATTGAAGGAGGCATCATTGAAGGTGGAAGCATGGATGGAGGACGAATAAAGAATGGTACACTCGAAGGAGGAGTTTTCCACGGTGGTCTTCTCGAAGGCGGCCACGTTATCAACGGATCAGTGGAGGGAGGAAACATAAAATCTGGAAATATTTATGGAGGAAGAATACGTGGCGGTAGCGTTGAGGGTGGAGACGTCAAAGGTGGGTTAATGCTAGGAGGAACGCTTAAAGGGGGGACTTTAGAAGGAGGAGTATTTAAAGGAGGATTGTTTGGTGGCGGCTTAATTAAAGGCGGAAAAATGGAAGGAGGATCCCTTACAGGCGGAGAGATCGTAGGTGGGAATTTGCTCCATGGAAAAATTTCAGGTGGGAAGCTTAAGGCAGGGTATGTGTTAGGAGGGGAAATGAAAAATGGTAGTATTGAAGGTGGAGTGCTTAAAGGTGGATCAATAGAGGGTGGAATTCTGAAAGGCGGCGTGATGGAAGGAGGAAAACTTAAAGGTGGAGTTGTCCTTGCTGGTAAAATAAAAGGTGGCTTAATAAAAGGCGGGATAATTGAAGGCGGAGAAATTGGAGAAGGCGTTGTTATCACAGACGGAGTAGTTAATGGATCTGTGTATGTTGCACATCCTTATCAAAAGAACCCGCGTATTGCGGCCGATCAACAATATCACAGGAATCATTCAGGAGTTCACAGGAAAGTTGCTAACGATCAAAATACTCCAGGCACTGCCAACAAAAGTTCCAGCAACAAAGATGAACTAAATGAAACACCTCCAAATACCAATGTGGAAACTTTACCAGCTGACACGAAAGTAAGTTCCAGACACGAAGATGAACCTAATGGAGCACCTCTAAACATCAAAGTGGAAGGTATACCAGCTAACGCTAAAGCATCCTCAAATCACGAAGATCAGCTTAATGGAGCGCCTCTAAATACCAATGTAGAAAGTATACTATCCGACACTAAAGTAACTTTAAACCACGAAAATCATCTTGATGCAGCACCTCTAAATACTAAAGTGGAAACTAAACCAACCGACGCGAAAATAACTTCAAGCAATAAATATCAATATAATGGAGCACCTTTAAATACCAAAGTGGAAAGTAAACCACCTGATACTAAAGTAAGTTCCAGCCACGAAGATCAACTTAATGGAGCGCCTCTAAATTCCAACGTGGAAAGTATACCACAAAATCCAGTAAAACCAACTGATGCTTCAGAACAATGGACCTACCAGTATGAACCAAAAACGTTATCAACTTTACAACAAAATACCTACCAACCATTTAACGCAAACCCAGTTAAGAGCAATAATAATTACAACAAACAATACAGTTTAACACCGGTATCATATCCACTAAATCCCGCACTTCAATTAGGTTGGCATCAAAATTACCCATCCGCACAACAGATTACTCCATTTTTACCAGACCAGGCGAGTAGAAAAGAACATGTTGCGCCTTATAAACAGAGCTCCAAAGTGTCTTTGTTGAATGGCATACAAGGAAAAAGTGATAGCGTAAGATCATTTAATACTATCAACAAGTCTCCTACTAGAAAGGTACAATTGCTAAACAAAGCTGTACACGGAAAATTGAACCATGAAAAGGGTAAGGAAAATTTTAGGTATGTTCAACTTTAATCTTTTACCTATAACTACGCCGGAATGTTTAATAACCCTAATGCATCGTTTGCTTTACAAATGCTTTTTGAAATTAAGAAAAAAATCCGAGCTTAAATGAACTAAAACAGCTAGCGAACATGTGATTACCACACAGCGACAGTTTTTGGTGGTAACGGGCGCACAATAGAGGAAGTTCATAAAAATAAACTTTTTCTCTTTAAAAACGAAAAGCATCTTTATTCAATGGATGTGCTAAAGAGTAAAAAAAAAACATTCCCCTCGGGATCGCTGATGTCAGTGAGGCTAAAAAAAAATACCTCATTGCTTCCTTTTGTCGTCATAAAGTCCATCAGTATTTACCTCCTTTTCGGAGTATATAAACTACAATATGTTAGCTCTGCCCTTCAATTATTGTTGCTAATACTAATTGTTCCCATACTCGCAGTGAAGGCCACATATCACTGGTCGCTGGATCGCCTTATAGGTGACCGCATTCCTGGCAGCCCCGGCGCAGCCATGATAACGCATGGTGACGTGCGGTTGATCAAAGGCGGTTTAAATTTTAATGGATACGATACTTGGCTTGCTGGAGGAGATTTCGCTGGAGGATGCATTAGCGGTGAGTAATTTTAACGCACACAAAAAATGTTTTGTATTTCATTTTTGTCGTTATAATGTGAAATAAAATATGTTTTATTGTGTTTGAACGAGCAAAGTAACGAAATCAAACTTGCATGTGTTTTTTGAAAATATAATTATATGGGCTGTTCGAATTACATAAAATAAGATTTAGCTCTTAACTCAACTTCGATTGATTTCTACTAGGAACTCATAAGCTGTTTTTTTTTTTCTGAGCCAAACAAGCTTGTGTGAATTTTAATTTTTTCTTATTACTAAACTCTTATGATACTTGATACTTCTTCGCGGCAATCTATTATTATTTTCTCGTTTGAACCAAAAACCTTTTTTGTTTCAAACGTAAACGAAATTGAAGAAATTTAACAGTAATAATAAGTAACAATAATATTACACTCGTACACTGAATAAAACGTGCTGTCCCTCAATTTGATTTCTACTTCGCGAATGGTTTTTGATGGACGTCAATCAACTTTTGTTCCTATAAAGATCAAACACTTGCGGTATGGTGTTGGATCAACGTCTAAAAACCAGTTGCGACGTCGCAAGAATCTGTGGAACCGCACGTGATACTTCAAGTGTAATAAAAATACCAACATTATTCAATAAACCTGGATTTTTTTTACAACAAATTTAATTTTTATTCTTGCAGACCCTGATAAGTGTGAAGATGGGCTTTCGTTTGAGATGACCCTGAAACTTGACAAAATGATTGTTAGGAACGAAGCTATTTCTTATATCGTCGACTCTGGGGCCTCAACATTCAACTCTCGTGGGTTCTCCCTCTACGTACAAGGCGACAAGCTACGAGCCGACGTCGCCATTGAAAATAAAGCCTTCTGTTTAGAAACACCAGTAATTACCGACCTATGGCAGGATGTCTTGTTAACCTGGAGAAAAAACGAAGGTAGCGAAAAACATGCCATATTCTTTGAAACCCAATTAGTTGCAATTTCGTTTTGAGATACTTGAATACATCATTTTTCTTTGAACTTCTCACTGTCTGCAACTAAGGATTTTTGTAAAAGAAATATCTTTGATGTACGAAAGGACAAAATAGTTTTTCTCAAGTTGTTTTTCTCAGAAGTTCATCTTTGGCTTGTGAATTATTCTTTTTTTCAATTTAACTCCCAAAAAAACTTTATTGCTATTTTTGCAGGTTTGAGAATGTACATAAATTGTGAATTGAAAGGGCATGCAACAGATGGAAAGCACTGCATAGGTTGTCGCAATAAAGGTTGTCACCTGACTGATGCCAACACTCGCTTAACGATTGGTCGACCAAATTATGGGCCTCATTTCCAGTGCAGCAAATTTGAAAGCGGAGACATTGCCATTTACGAGAGATATCTAGGAGACGATTACGTCATATCTGTTTGTGGAGACCGCAGTACAAAAGGTATAGTATATACTGAACGTTTTTCCCCGCTAATTAAAATTGTTTAAAAATTTGGATCCTACTGAACAACATCAGCACCTCCCCCACTTCCTTCCCCTCCCCGTCCCCATCCTTCGACCTGTCCTTCCTCGTCCTTCCCCAATCCGCTCCTCTGACAATTAATTTTGGTCGTTGCTGAGTGCAAAAAAATCATTTAGATGAAAAAGCATTCTTCTGAACATGCATCACAGACTCGAATTCAGGACGTCGTATTTTCACTAGGCTAGGGGGAGGGGGAGCGGGGATTCCTCATCTGTTAAAAAGTTCTTACTTACACCAATCAAATTTTAGATTTATTTTCCTTCTCTTTAGGACCATCTACGAAAGCCACGACCAGTGAAAAGAGCACTTTTGGTTTAACTCCACATTCCAGGCCACAGTACACAAGGCCCCTCAACTACTATAATACAAGAGAGAACTTCATAGGACAACAGCGAAATACTTTACTTCCAAACAGAGAGTATCAAAACCATGATAATAGTTATCAATACCCTCAGCCAGGTTCTAGTAGAGTGGTTACTGCTGGTAAGTTTGACCCAATGCTTTTGACAGGATTTAGTAAAATTCTGCGAGAGGAACTTGAAGAAAGCTCTCTTTTCAAAAGACAAAATCTCAATAGGAAAATGTTTCGCGAAAAGACTGGTGTTAAGAAAACGGAAATCGCTAAAGGCTATCATAGAAAGAAACACAATTTTGCAAACTCAAAGCTACAAAGAACAATCGGCGTCAAAAACGAAGAAAACAAACCCCACCACAAGGAATATCGATGATTATGAAATTAAAATCCATTTTTGACAAAAAACAAACTTGATAAAGTGGTGTCCAGAACTCTGAAAGTCATGTCATGTATAGGCCACAGTGAATTCTATAAAATTAAATCAAGTGTGTATACCTAAACGCTTTCGTTCCTCAACCTTAAATTTGCACTAACAAAATTGCATGAGATTTGTACCCATCTTGAGAGCTGAATGGTTACGGCTTATATATTTTGTTAAGAGAACATCAGAAAGTTTTCACAAGCTAGTGAAGTTTCCTTTGTTATTTCAACATCTTGAGGCGCGTAGGTAACCATTTCAAGAGAAACTCTCGGAAGACTTCGTGGATTGACTTAGCAGTCAAAATTTTCCCTAACAATAGCTAGAATAAATTTGAAAAACTCATTGCTGGGGGTAGCAATGCGTTCTGTGACCCTTGCCTTACTTAGGGAGGTGAGATGCAACTGCATGAATTAAGCGATTTTCTCACTGGCTCGATGTTAGTTTCACTTCCATGTAATTTTACTTATATTGATTCTGTTCACATTTCAAGTCAAAATGGCAGAGCAGGAAAATGAAAACTAGAAGTTGAACGTGATACGGACAAAGGAAAAGATACGAAGAAATTGAAAAATTGTTAGATTTAGACTTTCTTCAAATTGCAAAATGTTTCTCGCAAATGACATTCGTTTGAAGTATGTTCAAAACGTTTTGCAAGTCATGGATGTCTTTGGTGACATTCATTTGTAGAACACAAAATCTATTGATCGATGATCTATTTGATCTAATCATTGCATTCTTACGCTGTCCTTTATTTACATTTGCTGGTTTTAGTCAACGGGGTTTACTAAAAATAATAATAATAATAGCTTTAATAATAATTATTTAACACAACATATTTCTATAGCGCGATTCCTGCTGTTCACTTTACACTAATGTTAAAATATAAACAAAAATTAACTTATCTCAATCTAGTAAAAAAGTTAAAATAATGTTTAGTTGAAAGATATATATTATAATTTAACTTGGGATAGAAATAAAACTAAAAAGAGTACGAGTGCTAAAAGAATGCTTTGTTGAAAAGCCATGTCTGGAGCCGACGTTTAAAAGACTGAAATGAATCAGAGTTCTTTATATCGATTGGGAGAATATTCCAGAGAGTAGGAGCAGCAAAAGAGAAGGAGCAGCCGCCATAGGTCTTAAGATTAAAAGCAGGATTGCAAAGCAGATTTTAATTTGAAGAGCGGAGAGATCTGGCAGGGCATGCGCAGTAGGGCCTTAACAAGTCACAGATATAAGGAGGTGCTTGTCGATGAATGGCTTTGAAGGTGATAATTAGAATTTTGAATTTGATTCTTTTCTGAATTGGTAAACAGTGGAGATCGACGAGTAGAGGAGATACATGATCGCATTTTCTTGACAGGTTAATAATTATTGCACCATAGTTCTGAACAGTTTGAAGTTCTTTTATAGTATAAATTTTGGTTGGTTATATAACAAAGAGTTACAGTAATCTAATTTCGAGGTCACAAAGGCACGGATAAATGGTTTTCGTAGTTTCCAGTGTAAGAAAGTTACGGATTTTCAAAATGTTGCGCAAATAAGAATAGGCTGTTTTATACATATCAGTGACATAAGATGAAAATGAAAGACACTCTTCAAATAACACACCAATTGTGTTGATGGATGCAGAACATTCTACAACTTTGAAACAGAGAGGGCATTAGCAGGAGGCTTGGGACGATACGCCTATATACACCTGTCAAGCTCATGGCAACTCAATAATTCCTACTGTATACACAAAACTCACGTTGTTTTACTTTATCTCGAAAAAGAATTGGAATTTTAAAGCGGGCGATAATTGCTGCGTGCGAATACAAGTTTTACTAATACTGCGAACTGAATGCCGAATCAGTTCATAGTCAATGATCTTTGAAAGTCGCAATAATTTGCTCGGCCTTAACTCACTAATTTCGTTTGTTG
>JAOCPT020332851.1:0-32837 GCA_026546935.2 Palythoa grandiflora | reverse complement strand
AGTTGTGTACTTGTCCAGATATGGCAGATAGCCCCCATCAGAATGCACCAAATTGCATTAAAAAACTCAAAATTTTCTTGGGGGCATGGCCCCCAGACCCCCCTAGACCGTTGCGCACGCAACATTATTACTACCACACTTTAGCAGGAACTTGTATTCTTAAGAATCTTGACTACTGGCAATTTTTCCTTCAGAAACCCTGAATCTATATACCAACGCGCTAGTTGAAAGAAGCCGAAATATTTGAAATTTCGTTCAAGCTTAGAATTTTACTATATGACAATTCTATAGGTCAAGAACCTTCTTAATTACCCTCTTTCGCACCCCTTTCTCATTTCTAATAATGCATTTCCGGTTTCGTACATTAGGCTTGGTAGAAACTACAGTAGTTTGTTTTATAACTTACCTTTGGAAACTTAAAGAGTTCTTGAGAAAGTGGACAAGCTACTTTTGTGTTGGTCCGCCAATACTCCCGATCGGCTATAAATTACCATATATAATCGAGGGCAGCCGGTGTTTCCCCTTTCTTGCGGATAAAGGAAGTCATGAATACAGCAACCTGAAATGTTTAACGCCGTATCAAGAGATATTTATCTTTTTACCTTTTAATATAAATTATTACTTAGTGCGTATGTAAAAGTTATCTTTGCCGGGAACTTTTTCCTCTGTTTCCGAGAAAGAAAAAAAATCATGCGTTACAAACAAGATATTTTTCTGATATGCAACATGTGTTTTGTGCTGTCAGAGTCTATATTTACTTTTGATTGACTTCTGACCTTAAGCTTTGCCTTAAAATCGGACGAGTTTTCTTTTTTTTTCTTTAAAAAAACATTTCTAATGACTCACTTAAGTCTGCGTTATGAAAATTTCGTTTTCAATTTGATTAACTAAGTATATTCTTTTATTTGCAATGTTTTTGTACTGTTTTCTGTGCTGTTTATTTTGTTTTGTGCACGATTAGTAACTTCTTTTCTCGGGATCACAATATACGGCAAACAGCGGTTCGTGTAAATTGCCTAGGACACAAACGCGTAAACAACTTTTCCTGTCAATATCGGCATCAAATAAAATACTAGAACAGAATTAATTTTTTTGTTGTATTTTCCTTTATATGGGACTATTAAATGTCAGCCCTGAACAACTTTGCTTCATTTTTCGTTTAACGAGGTAATTAAGCTGATATAAATGATTAAGCTGAGAATAAACGGATTTAACATTGTTATAGATATATATGTACAACATTGTACAAATGCCGAAATGGTCTTGAATTTTACAACAGTAAATTTAATGCTTGTATGATTCTTAACTCTTTTTAGTAATAAAATTTGATGAGTGACTTCAAGGGCTGAGGAGTGTCCTTTGCTGTGATCAAGTGATCTTTTGTCATAATAATACTTCCATTTTTAGCTTGATCAATAGTTGCGAAACTCGCGTGACTGGCAGAACCACGAAGTACGTATGTCTGGAAAATTAGTTCTCGGCCTTGCCCATTCACCCGAAGAAAAGCCGGATGCATGAAAATTAAACATCATTTAATATAATTCTTCCTGTTGTCAACAAAGAGCATATTTGGAAACACAAGTCCTGTTTCCCCAGCACGTGTTGGGTGGAAGTAATTACCAAACAGGGCTTCTATATTACTTAAAAGCGTGGGCTTGAGCGAAAAGCTTTATAGTCGTTAATCACCCCGTGTTACATAAACAGTACCATGTGACCTACATTGCACCGTCATAGCTCCGAAAACCTAATCTTTAATCTGGGAATAGTGTCAATTCCTCACACGATCAGGCTTGTTAAAAGATTTTACTAGTACGTGAAGTGACACACATTTCGGCCGCACTGCAACATAGTTTTCAAGTACAACACTCAAAGAATTCTCTCTCTCCGTTTTGATACGCGAACACCGCTTACAAGTCTAAGAGGACAGAATTGTGCTAAATTGCATTATTGCATATTTCCGACCTAACTTGCTGGAGTTAAAGTGAGTATAATTGTGATATGTTTGCTTAACTTATAATTGACTTCTGATCTAAAAGGATACGTGCTCCGGTATCCTTATCGGCGTATTCTGCTAGTATATATTTTGATTAATTGTACTTTGACTTTTTTTATTTGATTTCCTGCAATACAAACTGCTTCCTCGGTTATCTAAAAAGGCATCCGCACAACTTCAATATTCTTAGGTACCTTCAAAATCATTTTTTTGTTTATCTATCATATGGCTTCAGTCACAGTGAAATTTAGGGTTGTGTGGGATGAGTTGTTGATCTAAGAAATTTCAATAATTTATCTGGCAATGTTCCCGTTATTCATCTTTTGTCTTTACTCCAACTGCCTACTGAATAATATTTTCTCCAGTTAATAAGCCATTACTGATATGACAGTTGGACAAGTGCAAATTTATAAACTAGTGACAAAGCCGGGCTTTTTTTAAAAAAATGCTTGGGCCCAGATGGCCTGATATTTAGTAATATTACTTGCAGTAATAGATATTTTTGTCGCATATAAAGACAAACAAAACAAACTAATGAAAAAAAAATTATGAATATATAATTTTTTTCAGTTTATAAGGGTTTTTTCTCTTTTAACCCATTTTGTTTTTATACTTTTGCTGGTGAAGCTGCCACTACTTTTAGAAAAGCTATTTTAAAAACACTAAATCGCTTTTCTAATATCCTAATAACTAGATTGTGTGAACGGTCGCAGTTAAATATTTTTAGAACACAACTGATTTAAAGATCGAAAACTTTTTTTAAATCCGTTTTCTTTTATGTTTGGTTCTCTCTGCTGGAACAGTTGAAGAAACAACCACAATTTTTCCACTGATTTGCTCTTGCTTCTGAATGGCGTTGTATAAACTAATACTTTGAATGTTCCAAGCGCGATAGTTCTAAAACCGTTTCCCGATTGTTGTTCTACTTGTACTAAACGCTGGCTTTTTATAAAAGAACCTTTTTGATTCAATTTCACGTTACCAAATCAAAGTATTTAAAAATATTGAAGTTGTTCGGATGCCTTTTTAGATAACCGGAGGAAGCAGTTTTTATTGCAGGAAATCAAATAAAAAAGTCAAAGTACGTATACAATTAATTAACATATATACTAGCAGAAAAAAACGCCGATAAGGATACACTGAGCACGTATCGTTTTAGATCAGAAGTTAAAAAGCTTCTTGCTTCAATTTCACGTTGCTAAATCGGCATGAGTATAAAATATAAAAACAACATAATAAGTGAATAGCGATGCCTGCTGTTTGGCCTGAACCATGAGGTCGAACTTTAGTCGACAATAGAAGTATCACCGTCATCACTATATATGAGGAAAGTAAATAGAAAAAATTGACTCATGGGAGATGTAAATAGAAGAACCATATTTTGGCTGGCCAAGCCGTCGGCCTTCTTCAGGTAAGAGAACAAAACTAAATCAGCGTCCGAGGACTTGAAAACATTCTTTGTTTGTGTTTGATAAAGAAAACTGAAGCGACAAGAAATATAGATCGAAAGGTGCAAAAACAATTGCGAGCGCTCATCCGGGAACTTCTGTATAGCATATTTTCATAATTTTACTTAGTTTGAGGCCATACGAGCGAAAAAACTATCCAAAAATAATGCAGTCGGCTGCCACCTCTCATGGTTTTGCTAGGAAACTCACAGTTTTTTTCTCTTTTCTCCCGGTCTTCAGGCAAAAACCTAAATTCTCCCAGGGTTTTTTTTTTCAAGATTCAGACAAACAAAAGGAGGGTAAATTTTGTTTATACTATTTTATCCCCGCTATATGCGCTAATATTTTGTTATTATCATTAATTGATTTCTATGATAGTTTGGCTTGGACGAGCATGTCTTCTAGGGATTGTGCTTCTCTGTTTGACATTATTGGGCATTTTGTGAAAAACTGTATATGAACGTTCCATGCAGTTCTCCATAATAATTAATTTTATGTTTGTAGCCGCTGCGTTTAATAAATGTCGTTACGAAGTGCAGAATTTGGATTTTGGTTTTTATTGTTGTTCGGAGTGTTGCATTCGATCCTGCCTTCAAATTTTATTTCTTCCAGTGTGTTATCTATCGGTAAGTTTCTGAGTATCCTATGTTGATAAGGCGTTATTTGAGCTCTTTTAAGTTTGTCTCGAAGGTTGTCATCGAGGAGCTTGTTCTAAATGAGGCAACTGATAAAATATCCAGATTTTTTACTGAACTATCGCCAGATTTTTTGCAGTCCCTCTTCAGGTTTTAAACTGAGTGCGATTGGCAGGTCCGTAATTCTTCAATTAGTTTAAAATAAACTTAGAAAAAATCGTTTTTACACTAATATTCGATAACAGAACTATTTTAAAATGCATTATGTATGCAAGATATATTTACTAACTGAATTTAGTCCTTATGATGATATTATTGAATGGTTTACAATCCCTCCAAGAGACAATCCCATATAAATAGTTATATAATTCATATAATTAATAATAATGTTACAATATCAACACTAAAACAAGGAAAAAATATTACAGGCATTATCCAAAAAATATTTTACAATAAATTGTATATATATCGTAAGGACAATATGATAAACATTTAGATATTTACTTCAATCTCATGCATGATATGTTTCTAATAATTATTTTAAAACAAGACATAATAATTATTTACTTTAAAATAACCATGTGAAAATGAGAGCGATGACAAAGGGAACTAACCGTGTGAATCACTGAATGTGCACAACAACTACAATGAAGCTAAAAACTGTTATGTAACACCTTTAAATTCCAACATAGTAAATTTCACATTGTGTTACAAACATTCGCTGGATACATGACACGGTTTCGGTAAACAATATTTACATCTATTGAGTAAAAACAACGAATGAAGTAAGAAAATTAAACTTCCTGTTTTTATTCACACTGAGTTCGTTGGCAAGTCAAATGACATTGTACACGTACGAGCGATCAGTTAAGTTGCTGATTTAGATTCTTTGAAAGGTTATAAGAACAATTTTATAAGAACAACAAAGTTCAAACTGAATTTGCTCAAAAGTTAACAACAACCTTAACAACAATAGATACTCTTCTTTGGATGCAAATGTTTTTGATTGACAGAGCAAATTACGTTTATAGCGCATGACGTATTGTTTACAAAAGAGTAATTATTTTCACTTGCACTTATTGTAATAATTAAAATTTCCTCAAATCTGATTGGCTCATGCTGAACTCTATTTTCTCCTAATCTTCTTGAAAACTGTCCGATAACAAAACCCTGTTATCGGCGACTTGTTATCGGGACAGTTGAATGAACCAATCCCAATCTGGCTTCAGGATTTCTGACCAATCAGCAACAAGAAAACAATGCTATAAATAGCAACAACTAACGTCTGGGGCCTCTAGCTCTGAAAACTAAGGCAAACATAATAAAATTCTTTGTACACTGAACATTATCAGTATCTCTCAGTACTCAGAAAACAGTCAACAGTTTTCGGAAATTGTCATTATTATAATAAATTGGTAATAGGACTTCGCCGTGTTTGTCCAGTTCTGTTTGTTATCATTACTTGCAATTAAATAAATTCGATTTGCGCTTCACGCTAATCCAGTTTTATTAATGATAACAGACTGAATTGGACTCAACTCCACTCAGTCCTCTTACCAATAAGTGTTTTCAGTTTGCACTGTAAAGGACTACACAAAATATTGCAACATTAATTCTTGTTTCAAAACTGACTTTTTAAAAGCCGTCAAAACGCTCAACGGAGTGGACAGACTCCAAATTCTTTAGGCATTTAAGACGTATTCTATTCAACCTCGTTCCCAGGGGCCGGAAAAGCCCTGGAAACGAGGTTGGTGTTCTATTGGAATCAACAAATTTTGGTTGGTTAGGCTGAATGTTTTTTTCTTGTGTTTTGTTGGTCAAAACCTGTTTTTGGTTGGTCCGGTTGAAAAACCATTTCAGCTACCTTACATGAAGGTTGAAATGGTTGAAATCGATGGACAGCGACCGCTGACTTCATGGGCGGGTTTTCTCACTCCCTCCGATATTCCCGCCATTTTGTTTCGTCTCCTCCAATTTCAAAAGAGACTGGTGATGACTATACCCAGGGTTAACCGTGTAGTCAACCAAAAATGGTTGGAAAATTGTTCACCACGGAATTTACTAATCGACCAAAACCGGCTTAAGTTGGAACGGTTTATCCTAATATAACACGATCTATGATTATTAAAACCGGTGTAGAAATAAGGCAACTACGTGCAGCTCGATGATTTCCTACCAGTGCTGCTATTGGCATTGCTCTTTGCTACCCTTCTCAGCGTCGCGACCATTTTATGTTTATTGATCGTGAGAAACAAAACCGATTAAGCCAGCCAGTAGGAATTGACAGAATAAGTTTGTTTTGAAATCTATTGTAACAACTAACTTTCTGTAAGCTTTTTCTAACTCGAGCTACGCAAAGTATTCTTTGTTATTTTCGTTTGTTTTCCATCGCACCAATACCTATATACCCTCTTACAGAAAGCCATCCTCTAACTTTAAAAATGAGCTACACTTTCATTTTTGAGGGAGTTTAGTAAAAGTCACAACTACGCAATAATTAAAAGTAACTATTTTTTGTTATTAGAGGCTAATATATTTCATAACAAACCCTTTCCGTCTGTCACTGACAATTATAATTAGTTTCATATCGCACTTAAGTTTTGGCAAACAGCAACTTGATATATTATAATGAAAGCAAAATGCTTGACTTAATGCCTTTTGTGGTCACAAATTTGTTTAAAAACAAGACCCCATGCGCGCATTTTTGTTAAAAGAAAAGTTTTATTAGAACTGCCAAGTTCAAATTTGCTGAAAAAAGAATAACAACGTAAGAACGACCGCTCGGTGTCAGATGTAAGATAATTTTTTTTTATTCATAGAAAAATTTATTTCAAAACATCGCTTATAAAAATCATTATTTTAAAAATACATAATTCTTTTCATGTACCACTGCATGTATCTTTACACCGTAAAATGATGCAATTTTTTTGTGTCAAAACTTTTCAAAAGCAGTCAAAAGATTCTTAGATATTAAACAGATTCCAAATTCTGAAGGCGTTCGTTATAATCAACAGTGCAGAAATCAGAACAGTTTTAAAACGTTTCAGGCTCAATTTATGCAAAATTTAGAACAATCATAAGCATCGAGTCAGATAAACTGGTTCTTATAAAATAGATGCCTATACATAATTACTCATTAATACTGGATATTGAATCATCGCTACAGTCTGTTTAAAATTAATGTCTTTGTAAATATGTTGTTGTCGAAATCGAAATTTCATCTACCGCGTCAGTAATGCTTCGGTAGTTTTTCGTTTTCAATCTAAACTAAACTAATATAAGTTTCCATGTTAAGTGTTTTTAGACAAAGTGCTAATTCTAATAATGTTCCAAAACTTTTTAACCTGTTCAATTTTAAAAACGATCATGACCGACTAGTGACATTAAAATTATGCCGCAACAGAAAGTAGATCGTCAAGAAATAAAGACATGAAAAAAAAGTAAAAATTGCTTTGTACATCTTTAAAAACTCTTCGCATCTCAACTCTATATTCGCCAATATATGTGGAGAGCTCTTAAACAATAACTGAGAACATCTTTTACTATCTTGTGCCAATTAAGATAGATACACTTGTCTCAGTAACCTTGACCGTGTTTGCATATTGTTCCACATTCCAATAGTCGGCACTTTTGCATTTCCAACTGTGAAAGCTCGTTTGGAACTTCCTAAATAGAAGGGGTTTTCAGTTAATCTTTCCGACAAAAGTTTCAACTTTTTCAGTTTCAATTCAATTCAATTGTGGTACCCATATAAGTAAAGTGAGAGTTCTTATTTAAGTTTGATTAAATTGCACCACGGATTTGATAAAACTGTAAAAGCAGTAACTAAGGTACGTGAGGACATATAATATTGTTACGGTGAGGTTTCATTGAGTCGAAGACAGCAAAGAACTATAACACAGTAAGTGCTTGCTTTGTTAACGTTAATTTATTAGTTCATCTACTTCTTCTTTCTAGTATTTTATCATCTCACTACAACATAGATCTATAGTTAACAAAACGATTTCTTTTATACATTTTGTTTATATTGTGTAATGATTAGATTTTAAGAACTGATAACTTAAATATATACGATATATACTCATGGGTATGCCCTCCTGGTATATTATTATGGCTGACAAAAAATGTTTGACTCGCTTTTGAGAAGAGCAGGAGTCTGATGAAACGCCAGGTCGTTTTCATGTAAACCACAGCAAATTAAAACCTGTGTAAGCGTTTAATGGGTAAACAACACCAAGCATTTAGGTTTTTCGCTTTCAATGACGTAAAAAAATGTCTATATCTTAAATTTATTATGAAAAAACTTGCGCGAAACTTTCATATCGAATACTTGTTTTCATTTCAGTTCAAGCACAGATATATGTTTATGCAATGTACACCACCCAAATCTCAGAGTATTCTTTCTGATTATAGATGACTACATAAACGAAAATAATAGCATTTAAATAAATATATCTGTACTTTTTCAATTTTAGTAGTAAGGAAATAATACTCAAGAATTGTCTATAAAAACCAATGTAGTATACATTTGTATTTCCCAAACGATGCATGATATAGTGATGGTCAACCAAGGTCACAGTCAGTTTGTAACTACGATATCAGTTCTGCCAGCCCAAGTATTGAGTACTTTTGCGCTAGTGACAGCATTTTTATTACATCACATGTAATTTCTATAAATGGTAAAATATTAAGGAAGATTTTCAGTAACTCGGGGACTGCCCAGCTGCGATATGCATCAGTACTGTACAAAAATACATTGATGAAATTCATTCTTGGTAAATCGACGATGTGGAGCTCTAAGCCGACATTAAACTCGAGATAATGGAAAATAAAATTGAACTATGAGGATTAAATTGAACCACAGAATATATGTTACTTCGATTAGCAAACGCTTTGTCATTGCATATCAGTATGTCGATCAAAATACTCAAGCACTATACGATTTCACTTTCTAAAGCAATGCTAAAATTTACTTCCTTTGTAGCTCTGTTCAGTATTTTGCCAATTCGGGTACAAGGGATCGATCTTTGCTATTGAGTTAAACATTTTGTCTACGCAGATTGTAGACAATATTTAGCTCTCGGTGGCAGAGTATAAACAGCAACAAAAAATGCACATCTGAGTGAAACCAACCAAAATCAGTTCAACAAATTAACAAAAATAACCGGTTTTGATCAATTGGTAATCCTTAGATACTTTTGGAAAAAACTTAGAAGATACTGAATGAATGTAAAAATAAATGGCTAAAGGAAATCGTGGATATACTAATAGAGAACTTGAACAGAAACAAAATTTGCATACCATCACATGTTTCCTGTTGTGAATCAAAACACTTTTTTATTTCTTTCACAAGTCAAATTCGTTTAAACACTTTTTACCATTTTTTCTATCCAAAATGTTTCGGAAAACAATTGTTACTTTGTTTTATATCGATCTATAAGTCTTTCCCTCGGCGAGCATGCAGCTACATGAACAACAAAGTTTGGTATATATCATAGATTTATACTCATTTTTGGATTTTAAAACATTTTTTTCAGTCCTTCATATAATATCGAGGCGCAAGAGCTTCATTGCTGGTCAGCGCAAAGCACGTTGGCCGGAATCAGTTATGTTGAGGAAAATTAAAATAGATGTTTAGTCAAAATTAAAAGAAGTTTCAAAACTATGGCCTGCATGTTCACCGAACAATATTTTGGTTTCGGGCACAGAGAACGAAAACTGTACAATTAAAATATATGCATCGAAGTTAACATTAGTACTAAATAACTGTTTTTAAAAAGAAAGTACAATTCCCAAGCTTAAAGAAAAAATTCCTCTCGTACTGGGAGCTATATCGGCCGGTATGTAGTTGGCTTTAGTAAACTGATAAAGGTTTTACTGTCTTGATATTCTCTACTGAAATGTCAGAGATAATAAAGAAATACGTTTCGGCATCTTGACTTTGAACATCTTTGGCTTCCAGATAGATTTAAGATCGATAGCCCATATAATACAATGATTCTTTATATATATATCATTTCTGATTTTTGAAATGTATTTACTTTTTTTTAAAATCTGTACTGACATAAACTGTCATTCAGTATAGCATTATGACAATAAAACTGAAAGTATAAAACTGACTTGAATGAAGCCATTTTTGCTTCAAACGTTTTATAGTTAAAATGTTTCAGTTTTCGCCGTCTACGGTGACTCCAGAGATAAAAAGATGAAAGAGAAATATTGTAATATGTTAATGCAAGGGTAGATAGAGCGTGCTGTAGGTGTTACATAGTTAAAAGGATAATGATACAAAGGCGGTAAAATACAACAGAGCTATGGATATAACAATTGTATAATGCTATAACGCTAAGAGATATAGAGACGTAACTGTTAAAAACGCTTGAACGATTAAAATAGTAAGTGATCTATGTCACTGTTTTCGTCTTGAGAACTGATATAATTAACCAAAGACGCTGCTCTCCTACTAAAAAAATCTGCATCAGAAAGAGTTTGACCAAACCTTCTCCGTTCCAACGAATATATTTACAACACATAATCAATAAAACAAATACCAGTAGCACTTCAGCCTCACCAGTTCCCCCAACGCAACAGTCCGTAAACACCGAATGATTGACCTCAACACTCCGTCTTTCATATCCCCGAAAAGTTTACTACAAGCTCAAAAATATCTCTAGATAGGCAGGATTCAACTGAGCTGATTTAACGTCAGGACCGTGCACAAATCGCATTTTCCCAGACGAACACTTTTAAGTTTTTTTTTAGATTTAAAAATCTAAACTTACCCAAGTGACATATAAAGCGAAACCAACGCTTGTATTTGAGTCTGTGAAAAAATTACTAACTCAGATGGGATTTTTTCATTGATTCAAAAACTAAGCGTTGGTTTCATTTTATGGAGCCGTATAATTCCTTGAGAATTATTGAAATATTCAATCAAAGATACACGCAAACTCAACTGACTCCATCATTTCTAACACCAAGTGCTATCAACGAGGAACAAGGTTAGTTTACATTGGCAGTACTACATGGTTCTTATACAAAGAATTAATAAACACATCTCCAGTAGTAACTCACTCTTCTTAAAGCGATTTACATGCATAAGATAAAGAACAGATCAATTTTAATGACAGATCTATCAATGCCCGAGACGGTTTTAGCATTTACATCTCCAATCTCCTAGCGTTATATCATTAGCATTTTACATTGCTATCCATTACTCTTTTGTATTTTACCGCCTTTTGTACATTGTCCTTTCAACTATAACACTTTCAGCATCGATTCGGTTTGCCGTTAGATTAACATACGACAACTTTTCTCTTTTATCTTTTTTAAAGCTCTGACAACGACGTGTAGACGGCGAAAGCTTAAACATTTTAAATATAAAAATGTTTTTATTTAGTATTTTATTAGAATATATTTTACTGAAATTAAAAATACAAAACAGTTGCTGTTATCAGCAACACTGTATTAAATACCAACGCTGGCTTTGACTCCATCAAATCTTGTCACCATCATCATTAAATGAAAAAGGAATTATTAAGGTATTCGGTACAAGAAATTTTATTAGTTTTGGACTTAAAGCATTGAGGCGTGTGAAGTTGTCCCGAACGACTGCTTTGTTACAAGTTTGTTTTTTCCGCATTACTCGTGCAGACAAAATAATGAAAGAAAGTGTTTTGTTCAATCTCATATAATTTTCTAATGCAACCATATCTTTTATTCTCATAAAGAAGGCCGCATGAAGTTGGCCAACATCTCACTTTTTTTAAATACTCGAATTAATCAAATTACTTTTCTAAAGCATTATCTTTTCTGCTCTCAAACTAAAAGGTTTTGTAAACTGATCGGGAGTTGGTATACGAACACAAAATAAAAACAGCGTATGTGATGAATCGTTTTCTCTAGTTTAATATCATTTAGACAAACTCAATGAGATTGATAAAGCAAGAACAATATATTTCTGCTTACAACAAACAATAAGTAGAGATAAGAAAACCGGTTGTCGGTCACTACATCATTGTCGACGTCTTCGAAAATACAAAGTCAAAACCACATCACACATAGATGTTGGACGCGATTAACTGATTAGTTTGTTTTCGTAAGTTTTAACGATAAACCTTTTCAGCTTTTGTCGTTTACTATTGACGTATTGTCTAAAAATCAAAAACAAAAACAAGAAAACAAAACGTGGAAGTTAAAATGCAGGCAGTTTACGTTATTGGAATTCTTGCTTATGTAAGCATGATTCAGTGACGTAATATTCGACTTTCGCTTCGCGGAAAAACAGGAAAATGCCAAAAACAAACACTGAATATCTTTATTATATCGGTAAAGCATCTTTTTGCTGTGATCACACTTTATAATTTGAATTGTTTTGCTTATGGCTGCCATCGTCAACTCGAGATTGACCAAAATATTTCGGATTTGCCGTGGGGATACGGAGACCAGCTGACGTTTCAAGACTCGAACTCTTCCCTTATCCCACTAATACGAGACCTCACACACCCATAAACATAGGTTTTATGGCCTGTCGCGAAAACTAAAACCAAATTTCTTTTTTAAAAAAACAACAATAAGGAGTTCAAATAATCCTTAGTTAATTTTAAATTATATTTCAGTGTTGTTAAATCTTAAATCTCTTTAGCGCACTTTAGTATAACAATTATCCGATTCATTTAACTATTCAATGACAAATGAACGGTACTTAATTAGAACCAGTTGAATGATGAAGGATTTTATCAAAACCAGTTGGTTAATTTGACCTACTTTAATTTTAACTTTGGCCATTCGACCGCGAACAAGGATACTGTATTTTAAACAGGCGCCTTTAACATCTGCCCGTCCCCCTTTTTCGATATTTATCTTACGTGCTGTTATGCAATATTGAAAAGGTCGTCGGGCGCCAAATTTTTTATTTTGCGAGCTATTTTGACGCGAGACTCTTCAAATTCCTTGTGATAAATATCGCAACTTCATTTGAATCAAACAGCCTTAATTAGTGAACTGAAAAAAAGTCTGTAAAGACTGTATATAAAAAGGCGCATGTTTTTGGATATGGTTCTATTGTTGACTAGCAAAACAACCAACCGAAGACGCTAGCTGTACAAGTGGAAAATCTGATCAGTACAATACGGAAAGGAACAAAGTAGATATTAGTTCGATATCGGTACAAGCGAAAAGAAGCCATCCGGAATAATTTGCAAATTATGTAAGTATTGCTATGTGTTCGTTTTTGCGACCGGCAGGCATTTCGATAAAGTTCACAAAATTTTCTCTGACGCATGCCCCAGGGGCGTCGTTGGGCTAAGTTATTGGGATGCTTTGATAGGAGTTGTGTCACAAAAGCCCTCAGCTTTTTGTTTACTACACAAAAGACTAACTGACTTTATTCAAATTTGTGTAATTCTTTTACAATTAAATAACACAAGTATTTATAACTTATTTTCATCCGCCTAATCGGGGATTAATTTCTAATTACAGCCACGGCTTTTACTATAGCAAATCAACGTAAGTCAAACAGGAAACGAAGTCATATTAAAGCTCGACGCCGACTGTTTTCAAGGGAAATAGAAACAATAGCTTATGCAACAAAAACAATAGCAATTGTAAGAAAGACCCACAAGTTTCTACGAGTGTGGTGTACTAAAGAGCTAAAGTATTTGGTGAAAATTTCATTCAAAAGAAGACAACGAGCACAGTCTTAATTACGTCTATTTAGAAACACATTCCTATTCATTCGCTGCTCAAACTTCGTTAAGGTATTGTTTTTTTAAATCATTTTCAGATTGAATAATTGATATCGCTTGACAGAAATGAAAAAATTCTTTCATTTAAAAATTGAGGCTACACGGGAGGATGAAGACGTGTTGTAAAATATTGCGCGCGTTGTTTTCAGGTAACATCACAACACCGATGATATCATATTCCGCAAGCTTTGTTTATTATACTTAATGTTTATCCAAGGAATTATATGTTGAATGTAAATATTATTCAAGCCGAATGAGGAAAAACCAAAACTATTTTTTCGTTCAGGAAACGACCAAAGGTTTTTATTCATGTCATTTCTCATCCTCAGTCAATTGTGCTCAACGGAAATAATCAAAGATTTAGCCACTCTGCGCCATCCATTTTCAGTTGAGCATGTCGGCACAAACATTATAATTCAAATCAGTGGTTTGAAAAGTTCTATTTGGGTAAGTGTCTTTTGTAAAAAGAGATTTCGGATGTGCGAAATTGCAATTTGTTGACGTGCTTTGTGTGGCTCCGGAGAAATTTGTGTCCATTGTTATGTCCTTTGAAACGAGAGGCGTGAAATTCTACTTATTATAAATTTTGAAGCTATTCAAAATTACAGGTATTACTTTGAACAAGAACTCAAATTCTAAAGGTTACAGCGCTGAGAATTCATAATAATTTGAAGTAATATTTCACTATGTTGTTTCAGTTCGTGGTGAAGTGATCTTTTCAAGGGAACAATACTTCTTTAATTAGCGATTATTTTAAATTCTCACGTGATCTATTGTTTTCATTGGGGCGTCCGGTTGAACGAGTTGAACTTTTCTGACGCGTCAATTTAAGTTTCACTTCACTTGTGTCTTGCAGGAGAGAAGTCTTGGCCGTCTGGTCTGCATTCCAAATGTCAAAACAAGAGCACATGCCAACAACGCAGAATTTGGCGTTTTCTGTTGAAAATATTCTGAAAGAAGACTTTGCGAAGCGTTCTCTTCCAAGTCCAAGAAAAACATGCCCACTCTATGTCCTTCCATTTGAAAGACGAAATGTAGCCGTTCCGCTGCCAATGTACTGTGGTTTTCAGTGTGGACAATATAGTCCGTTTCCTTTGTATGCTCAACCGTTTTCCCGAATTCTTGAACGACAAAACGAAACTGTTATCCCTTACCAAACGAGAACTGAAGCTGCTTCTGTGACTACTGTTCCATCGACAGCGTATCGAAGAGAAAGTAAAATTGTTTCAAGTGCGAGTACCGCTCAAGACAGACATGGAGTTTTCGTTAACAGAGGTAAGAAATTGAATTTATCGAAGTAGGTAAATTTAGTTAAATGTCGCTTAAGCTCAAAGTCTAAAGTCCTCCTTGAATTAAAAGGAAAGAGAACCTTTTATTTCTCAAGTGTAAGAGCTAAAAGTAAAATTTCTGAAGTTTATAAGATGATGTGCGAAATTACGTTGTGTCTGTGAACTTTCCACTCTGGAATTTGGCGGTGTGATCTTCAAGGCGTCAAGTTTTTTTAAAGAAAATGTACGGTGAAGCAATTATCGCTTTCCTTAAAATTCAAATATAGTTCTGATGAAATTTAGTTGTTAAATAACATTTCTGTTTTCAGTTTTCGCTTACAACAGAACAGAACTGACATTTCTTTTTCGGCAATTCTTTTATTACAGTCCACGAAAACGTAAATTGTTCATTTATTTATTACAGAAGGTATGGAATATTGAGTATGTAAAACTGATTTTATATTACTTACGGAAAGTCCAGTGTTGTTAATGTGAGTAATTATAGAGTATGCAACTCAAAAATTTTCCAGTTTTGCCATTTTATTCAGGTGCTGAATTGGCACTTTTTGACGCGCCAACGGTGAAAAATTAAACTTTGCCAAACTTTTCAGACACTTGTTTACAGCTTGTTTTACACATCTGTCATCTTTTGTTTAAGTTTTGCGTGGGAATTTAATTTAATTTAATTTGCAAAGCGCAATGTTTGAACTCTTTGAACTCGAGACCTTCCCGCACAATGAATCAATTAGGAGCTGTACGCGTGCTGGTTAATTTATTCTTTCTCATTTGCGCAAAATTTTCCTCACAGATCAATTTCAGCTGGTTTGCATGCAAAAGTATGTTTTGAAAAAGAGTTCAGTTTAGCAATTTTGTAAAATGTTATTACTCTTTATTAGCAGAAAGAACAAAACTGTACGGTACGCAGTTTCACTACATACCCTTGTAACAATTTTCGGGCAACTGTCGCAATTACTTAATACACTGAATACTTTTTACACGAAGCTCAAAATTTCGTGTGAGCCTATTGATTCTTAGCTTTACCTATGATTTCAGCCTCAAGTCATTCTTAATGTGATTCTTAACAAATTTTAAATTTTACCCTAAATACTCATGTGAACTGTGACGGTTCTCAAACAAATACTGATTTATATGTACAAATATTTTGTGTTTACAGTAGAATGAATCATTACGGAACGCGCGCACTAAAATATTTTAAAATTGCTGAAAAATGAAACTGAGTGTTTTAGATATTTCTTAATTTTCAGAGGATTTTGAGCCCCGTAATTCTTAAAATTCGGATTCTTATGTTATGGAAAATATTTACCATCGGGTGATTATTCCTATACTTTATGCTGAAGAAAAGACTAGTTCGAAACGTTCAAGTTAACTTAAAATTTTAACTTAATCAGTGTATGCTAAAACTGGCTTTAATGTGCTATTTGTGACACGTTTAGAGAAAGGTTTAAATAGGCGGATACTTTCTTTCGTAAATTATTACAGAATATAATTGTAGAATGTGTGTTTTCTCTATGGAAGATTTGCGAAACTTTGTTGGGTTCAGCTCTACTGACGTAATGCACGATTCACGCAGTTGTCTCCCGCATTTGGTGTTTAAATTTTCCTGCGGAAACGCTTTAACACCAATTCATGTTTAAGCCTCATGCACGCTACTGATAATTAATATAGTTTTCTAGCGATGAAGTTAACTTGGCTGACAGACAGGAACTCCACCAAGTTTTAAACAAGAATTTTCCTAAAAAGAATGAGGAAAAAATTGAAAAAATAGGCACTTCTGTACAACGTCCAAAGTCGACAAAAGACACGCTAAAAGAGATTTTTGGGCAGAGTCAGTGAACAGTTTCGTCAAAGCATTTTAAAAGATAAATCGTTTGAGCACTTTTTCAGAAAAAAAAATAAAACTCTTGCGGTCTTTAGCTAAAACGTACAATATGTAGTAAAAATCGTGTTTGCGATAAAGATTTCAAGTTAGCCAGAATAGAAGAAAAATGAGGGCGTATCATTTCGAGTGTTTCTTTGTGCTGAAACAGTTAAATTAACAACTAAACGAAGAACTAATTGAAGTCAATAAAGAGCTGAAAGAATGAACTACAGTTGCAGCTGAAAGCCGAACGGAACTTTCGATTGTATATTACAACTGCCACTATTGTTTCAGATCCTCTGAAGTGAGATACTTGGTGTACCAACACTTGACTGAAAGATAGCAACTGCACAACAGCCATAAAAATGTACTTTTGTTGTTGAATAAGAGCTTTAATCAAAGCAATTTTGTTTTTTACACACAAAATACCCAACGTAAAATGATTTTAAAAAACCTCAGAGTAAGGATTCGGCTGGTTGGATTTACGAAACCAAAACTGCTGAAGAGATATTCATACTTGTAACTGAACCAAAACAAAAATATTCAGTTTCGTAACTTGTTATGTAAGGAAGCCTTCCTGAATAGCATTAAAGAATTTTCCATTCAAAAGTTAACTGAGTGTCTCTACGGATCTTGAACGATTCAAATATGTTTTTCTTTCATGATCTCAAGTATTTGAGAAGATTTATATGAAAAAGGTTAAAGTTTACCTCGCGCAGTCGGTTTAGAAATAACCATTTCATAAAAGGAAGTTTCCGGAAAACATAAGCACGACTCAACAAGTCGAAAACCGAGTCGTCCGACCGTCTGTCGTCTGTTAACTGCTTGTAATAAAGTCTGAGTGGGCTCTGAGTCACGTAGGAAGCGGCTAAATATACACACTCTATATTTCTTTCATTTGCATTGGCCGCCCGCAACACAAACTGTGACGGCGAAATTACAGTTTCAATCTGCTTAAATTCACTTTTTTCTGAAGTTTGCCAATGAGTTTTTTTTTTCTCGACTGATTCGGTTTCTCGACCAAAATCTAATATGGGTCATCTTCTAGGAATTTCCGTTATGTTTTAAACTACTTGCGCTAAAAAGGCAGTTCCGATTGAAAAGTTTGAACCGGCTTAGTGCCTCACACCCAGTATTATGGCCTAAAAACGGAAAGACTTGCATGTTCAAGAAACCCGCTTATTGTTTTGCAGAAACCGCAATCACGTCAGGAGAAAATCCAAAAGACAACAACTTAGAAATGGACTATAGTCTCGTCGTTGTAACAATATAAAATCAATATTCCTAAGACAAATTAAAAAGAAAAATGTCGAATCCCTTGTTTAGAATTCCCGCTTTCGCTGCATAAACTGAAGAAATAATGTAAAAGTGTTTTGTGCTCGTGTCTTGATATGAAGATATTATCAGCTCAGCTTGTGTGCTGTTCATCATATTTTTATTAACTGTTGACATCTCGAAAAGTTATCAAAACGAAAAATTAATCTACTGCGTGAAGGATTTCTGTGAAAAGACGGTTCTTGGATTTTGAAGTAGAGTTAGAAACAGTTATATATTGTGACGTCGTGGATAAGGGTAGTCAGTTTGCTTCAAAATATATTTGAACACAATCAATTGTTTTCCGCAAAGTTTGTGATACGCTTTGTTTGATTCAGTAATGATGTTGAGGGAATGTATCCTGAATGTTGTTTGTCGTAATCTCAGATTTGTTTTAAACAGGAGTAATTACGAAGCCTACATAACGTAAGCTTTGTTGACAAAAACTCGAAACAAAATTTTTTGTTTTTCCACTTGGTTTGACGAAGTTGGTTGTTACTCTCTCGTACACCGCTTTCAATCATGCTACCAATATTTTGTGTTAAACTTTGAGGGGCTTCAACAGTTTGGTAACTTCGTTATAATCCTCTGTATTAGGAAAAGGCCATATCACAGCTTCCGAGGCCATTTTGGCTGGATAGACACAAGGCTGAAATTAACAGCATTTGTATGGAAATTCAATGTCAAATAATGTTGATAAAACGTTAGTTTTAAACATATTCAGTATAAAGTGGAATCTTAAACTTTAGCAGAGGAGTCTAATGTCAAAATATGAGACATGTAGCCGCACTAGAAAGCATCCAGTTGTCGGTTTTGAATTTTCCATATGTAGTTCTCTTTGCAACTTATCGCAACAAACATTACAGAAAAATATATGCAAACTGAACGGCGCTTTCTGGTTGGGCTACACGCCTCAATTTTTGGCATTAATTAATATCCTCTGTCTAAAGTTCAAAGTTTTCAATTTATAATCTTTTTAAAACTAGGGGTTTTAGCCGGTTAATATATTAAGATTGGATTTCCATAAAAATACGGTTAAGTAAAATTTCAACCATTTTGCCTATACCGCCAAAATGGCGGCAGAAACCCTGCCAAACTGACCTACTTTGCAATGACGCTTTCACGACATTTTATATTCGACCTGCGACTTTTTTCTAAGTTCTTCATTAAACACTTTGTCGGCAAGGTTTGCTGTAGACTTGCATCGAACTGGTTGTTTTTTTACCAAGAAGACAAAAGGCGACAAAATGCTGAATACGCGATAACACTGGAATTTCGAAGCTCGCAAATTTTTCGTCTTCTTTCTCAGAAAAGCTGTAAGTCGGCTTCCAGAAGATAAGATTAATAAGTCAAAGTTAACTTGATAGTTTTACAGCGTTCAACAAATTTCAACACGGAGACTGAATCACTAATAAATCAGTTGTAGAGTTGTGTCATACTTTTTAAAAAGATATTACATGCCTGCGCGGAGATCGAATTTTGACTTCGAATGTTTTGAAAAGATCACTCACAAGTGAACCAGTGATCGATATTTAACACGATAAAAGATAAAAATTTGTACCTCCAAGCGTAATGATTATCATCGAGAAAAAGTACAAACTTTTATACGTATACTGATGTAGGAGCAAATGGTCTGACATGACAAGCAACGACGGCATATTATAGCTTAGGATAGCAGTAGTGTGTTTCAGTTGAAGCTTTTCTGCAAAGGCGGAGAAGAAAAGACTAGCACCCGAGTTCGGTGTTCGTCGAATTAAACTATCTGCGCAACAAGAAGAAAGATCTCAGTGTAAGCTCTTCTGTGTGCGATGATATCGTAAAATACTTTTGTTGGGAAAAGAAAGTCATTTACAGCAAGGAACACCGAATCCATATTGTCATTCATGTGTCTTCTTTTTGCTCCTTTTCGTGAAACACTTTTGTGCTGTTTGAGCCAGGGTCAAGTTTATTGTCAACAGGGAAGGTTTCGGCCAGTGTTGGTCGATAACAGAAGTGCATTCGGCGCTTTCAGTTTTGATTTGACTCATCATTCCTATGGCACGAGTCCACAAAGTCACCGAGGTACGATTTGATAGGAAGTACAGCTTAAAAACGATAACGCTTACCGCTTAAGTTTTGTGTAAATATGAATTTGAGTCTTACATTTTGGGCTTGAGTGACACGAGGCCCTTTTTAATGTTTTTTGTTGCCTTCTAACAGAAAATAAATAACTAAAGTGCATCGATGTTTGTTTGTTTGAAGGCTTCTGTTCGAGTAGTTTATGTTGTATATTGTTTATTAAACTAATTTTACAGATCAAAATTTTGCTCAGTAATTGCAATACCTTTCATCGCCAATACCTTGATATAATTTTTGTCAATGGTAAAATATTCATCTAAGTTCGGGCAAGCTCGTAAAATTGAACTCGCAGTCTTCAGGCTCAAAGATCACAACGGCCGCTCTTCTGACTTTATGGGAAACAGATGGGAAACGTGAAGTTAAGATGAAAGAAGATCAGCCTAAAACCAGCTGTATACGTCAAAACAAACCAGTAAAAGAAACGAAAAGAAAATCTTTTGCGTGTGTGTTATTTCTGTTTAAATGACGCATTATTCGGAAGCTGTTTCTATTGCAACAAACCAAAGTTTTTGCCAAACTTTAGCAATTATTAAGCAGATACTAAACTACTGAACAAACAAAGCTATTAAATGTCACTAAATCTGTTTCAGAAAGAGTTGGGATGGTTGAGTTTAGTGACGCAAAACACGGTATATACAGTATAATTATGGACGAGCAGTTTTCTTTTCGTTTTTAACTTTGATGATGAGTATGAAACAAAAATGTTTAGTTTTAAAAGAATGTTAACATTTTATCTCACATTTTTATAATTTTAACACTTCAAAGGCGGAACATCAACATATCCAGAGAGTCAGTTAAAATATTTGTCAACATCAAAGATTGTTTTATTTTAAAAACAGCTGGGTAAAAATGGTTCGTCAGTTCGGTATTGTACGTTTTTATTCCGAGCACAATGCGACTAAAATTAAGTACACAAAATGGAAGACCATTAACCCTCGTATTGCCATTAAAATTCTTTTTCTATTTGAGATTTTGGACAGAAAATATCACACCCAATTTACATGGTTTTGACACAAAAAACAAACAATGAAATATCACGTTTATTCCCTGCGGTAAAAATGCCTGCATGTCGTTCATTTACTTCGTGCTTCGCGTAGGCTCAATTTGTCGTAAATTGCCGCCGGCTTACGAAAACATGACCTGGTTCTTTTGAAAAATAAAGCGTGAAATCTATTTCAATTTTGGCAAGAGCAACCTAAGAATTTTGTGTGTTTTAGCGGGTTAACTTCAAGCTTCGCTTCTTGACAAGAAAAGTTACTCGTCTTATTTTATTTTCATTAAAAACTTGTGTTTTGAATTCATAACAAATCAAGTTTTCATAAGGAAAGCATTTTTTCTTTATTTCAAAAATCCAATTACTGCAGCTGACAGAAATACATCCGAAAATCTATTAAGGTCACCGCAATGTTTTTCAGCTGAATATCACAGTTGTGAAGTCATTGCGGTGCTCCACAAGAATTGACTAACATTAGGTAATTTTAACGAACTATTTTTAGGATTTCTTCAGGTGCAGCAGATTTTCTAATAACAGCAAGTAGCGACGCAGCCATTTGTTTCACCAGAGCGTTTCAGGATGCCAATATCACTTTAAACAGTCAGGATATTTAATTAGTCATTTTTAAAATATACTTGGACAAAGGTTGATGATACATGACGTGTCTAATATCATATCTCGAAGCAAGGAAATCTTTGTGTGGGGGCGAGACTTATACGTGAAGAAGTGACGCGCCATGGAACGTTAAGCGAGACTACAACTAAATCTTTGTTGTTTTCAATTGTGTTTAGCTGTGGTTTACTTACCACAATTGAGACAACAATAAACTTAAATCTCCCAGATCGCTCACTCAGTATCAGACTTTGTTAACAATAAGAAGGAAATTAAAGGATTTTCGGAAATTTTTGTTTTCTCTGTAAGAGGTATTATTGCTTCGGCTAAAATATAAGGAACCTTCATGATCGGCACCTATACGAGTATTTGTACTACGATTTGTTTTCAAAATTATCCCAAGATATATTTGCATTTAGCCGTTATAAAGACTTCCTCTGTTTTTGCATACAAATAGTTTGTTACAGTTTACGGCTCAATACTAAGGTAAATACTGCATCGTAATTCACTCTTACTTTCTAATGCCTAAGATAGAATTCGGTGAACCGTGTCTTCTGGGCGAGAAACGACGGAATAACTGCTTTACAATAAATGGTATGAAGAAAGAACGCTTTCTAGAGATGCATGTGTTGTTAAGCTTTTTCGAGAATGCAAAAAATTTGAAGAGCCGAGATTCTTTAATGTCAATAATAATAATAAACTTTTTTCTGTTAAAAATAGAATTCTAATATCATTTAAATGGCGCCGACGAGTCCATATCGCAGAGTATGAATCAGCAAGTAAACGTTCCGACCCTCAAAAACAAAGAACGTTAAAAGTCTAAAGTGAACTTAGTATTGGCATTGTAGCAAGTTTTAGCCAAAACAATTGGATGAGTTACGTAAGTGAACTCCTTAGTAACAGCCACTCATTGTGTTGGTAGAATTTATCGCCCCGTGTAGACACGGATACAAGATTTTATTTTTAGAATCTGGAATCCAGAATTCAAAAAATTTAGAATCGGGAGGGGTGGACTCAGGAATCTTGAGGGTGGAATTGGTACTTGGAGGGGTGGAAGCTGGAATCAATAGAGGGGTGGAATTAAGAATCTAGAATGGTATAATCAAGAATCTAGGGGTGGAATCGGGAATCTAGAAAGGTGGACTCGAAAATCTAAGGGATGGACTCAGGAATCTTGAGGGATGGAATCTGAATGTAGAATGGTGGAATCTGGAATCAGAGGGTGGAGTTGGGAGTCAGGAGTGGTATAATCCAGAATCTAGGGGTGGAATCGGGAATCTAAAGGGGTGGAATCGGGAATCTAGACTGGGAAGGGGGAATCAGGAATCTAGAGAGGTAGAATCCAGAATCTGGACTGGGGATAAAGGGGAACATAGAGTGGTAAAGTGAAGAATCTGGAGGGGAAAATCGAGGATCCAAAGGGATGGAATTGGAAATCCAGATTTTTTGGATTCTGTTACATGGGTCGAAATTTAGCCTCGTTTCAATGATCAAACGTCAAAGCTGTGAGATTTTTTAACAGGTTGATAGATTCCTCATCGTGTTAAAGGTGCATAGAAAATTGTCGTTTGGTTTGAGAACATTCCGTCTAACCACTTTTGGAGTAAAGCAGTAAACTGAGCATGGGCACGCCCTACATTTGATGATTTCTTGTACAACAGAAAATGAATAATACCTTGTTTGTCGAGTTTCGCTTCCTTTCACGACATCTCCCTGTACACACTGAAAATAGGAGAAGTTAGTTTCCCTTCTTAAGTAAAACGCTCTCAAACCGAAACTGTTTTAGTCAGTCAAAGATTATTTAACGGAAAGTATTAAAACTAAATATAAAACTGTTTTTATTTTTTCGAAATTGCTCAAATAGTTATTGATAGGTTTTTAACTTGAAAATTTCTTGGGGGAGCACACACTTTCACCTTCCTCCCTCCTCATTTAGTATTACCACCGCTATTCTTACTAAATTGCTCCCCCCTGTCAGATTATTTATGTGTGTATAGCACTGAGCTCAGATATTTTAGTTGGAGTCATTTCAGGCGAATCCAAGCTAAGACTGGGAGTATATTGATGGACCTTTTTCAGTAAAAAGGTCACATTGTACAAAATACGCCATACTGGGACGCAAAAGAACGTGCGAGACTCCAAGACAAAACACCGCTAACAAGAAAAGTGTGATTTTTCTTTGATTTACATTTCCCAGTGGAGTCTAGCACATTATTTTGCGTCCTGGTATGGCGTGTTTTGTACCATGTGACCTCTTTCTGCAAAGGGTCTATTATCTTAAGACATCGTCGACATAACCACTCTCGCGGTACAGAAGACTTTGCTTTGACAAACCTTTGGCGTGGCGTTTTGGCTGGTTCCCGCGTAGGATGGAAGAGGGAGAGGCGGGATGCATTCATCACTATTTGCGTAAATAAATCCTTCTTTAAAAATTAATTTTTCAGTCAATGGCAAAACACCAATCGATAACTTATCAGTCAGTAAGACCATGAAGAAAACTTAAAAATTGTTAATTGTTAATTTTCTTTTCTCTTCACCGACGTCAAAAAATGAATCAATAAGGTGCAAAAACTCCGCTAACAACACAAACATACTCGGATGTCTTATGCAAATTTTTGTTCGTCGCGAATGTTCAAGGGTACTCTCTATAGTTTTTCACGACGCAGTGGGTGGAGATAGGTGTGTTAGCGTGATGTTTGGTGCAATTTATGCACGCTATTTTCATGCTTGGAGACTGAAGCTATTTAATTTAAAAGAGTATTAAGTTTTACAGGACAACACGGATTCATTGGCCTTTGCATTAGTAACTGACAAGTGAAATTATACCAAGTGATGGACATAGAAGAGTTGACTACTATGGGCCCATGGGGGAGGAAGAGGGGAAGGGAGGACTTTCGGTCTGGCGAAGGGTTGATGTATAATCCTGTAATCCCTCCAACCCTCCCTCAGGGATACTTGAAGTATAATTTGTTAATAGTATAAATAGCACGGCCTTTTTCAAAAGCTTGCGTATACAGTATCGAGTTTAAGGATGGCGGCGCCATGACGTTCATACTCTGTAAACTATTGGCAGATATCCGATATTTTAAAAGACGTATTTGCCCATAAATACAAAGATTTTGGTTAGTGATATTTGAACAAATGCACGCATCATTGATAACGGTAACAACGCAGCTATAAATGGTCAAACAATGGAAAAGGAAGAAAGAAAATGTCTGAGACGAGACTTTGTTAGTTAATCACTTGTGCAACAAAACTAACAAAGAAAAGCGCTGCGCTTTTATGATGTCAGAATCGCTCAATTTGAAAACACGGAAACTGCCAGTGCACCCATTGTGAAATGGGGCACATAATACGTGATTTCGAAACCGCTATATATAGCTGTAACCGCAACAAGCTATTATAGTGAGCGAATACTCAGGGGTCACGTTCCTTCATTCTTAATTTCAGAGAAGTTTTTGTCATAAACCTAAAAGGAAAGACACACTTTAAGCTCTATTTGGTTGTCGTCATCGTCTTTGTCTCCGGCGCTAATCTTTACCTTAATCCTCTTAATCCTTTCCGCTTTGTGTTAATTGTAGAAAATTGGCAAAAATGGTGCTTTGTGTTGCTTAGCACGTTTCGAAATGCTGTCAAAAATAGTATTGAAATAATTTGTTTCTTGTTTGGAGAACGTGGAAGAAAAAGTGCAGATGAGTTGACGTCATCTTGAACCGCCGGCAAAACTGCAAAAGATTCGGACGTGAAAATTGAAACAAAGTGCTTTAGTCGGCAGATTTGGTAGTTAAATTAACTTTTGATCTTTTTTTACTTAGTGTTATTAAAAAGCTGACACTTCAACTTCAAGCGATATGCCTTCATCGGAGCGAAATAACCCACTGTATATTGATATTACAAAACAATAGCAACGATTGCGTAGGAACCAAATATCTGCAGCTACAGCTTGCTAATTTTTGTAAGAACAAGCATTCTTGCGGAAGCGTTATTCTTTAATTCTGCTTGCTTGCTCAACCAACCTTGTTACAAGGCCTTTTGTCTCTCCTCTTCCTCCATCTCTGGAAAAGACAGGGGGACAAGGTTGCGTCCACGACAGTTTTGCGAATGGTTCTCACTAACTTAGGGACATTTTTTAAGACAAAGAAAACAGTAGATGATCTAAAATTGACTGAATTCCAAAATAATGCAACAAAGTTTTCGGAAAATATTTTAGTACAAGAGATAATGTTTAAAGACTAGCATTTTAACTAAGCGTATATAAGATGCATATCCTTGAAGAGATCGGACTTAAAATGGGTGCCAGAGTAAAAACTGCACCCGTGATATCTGAATCTCAGGAGAGTTTGAAACTTTTTTATCATACAGTTTTACTTGATGGCAACGTGAGCTAAGTCGGGGTGTGGGGAAGGGGGATTAGTCGTCAATGAAATAGTTTTAAATTTCAAATTAAAATTTTATCTGTCTTTCAGGGCAAAAAGTAAAGACAGAGTCTGTGGAAGGAAAGGAGTCAGGCGTGGAAAGAACATCTCCACGAAAATCACCCACTAAGGTTGTGATGGATGCAGGTAAAGATGCCACACCAAAGAAAAAGCGAATTCGCAGCCATTTCTCTCAGCTGCAGTTACAGTACCTCGAGAACGTGTTCTCTCGCCAGCAGTACCTCAGCCGAGACGAACGGACACTGTTGGCAGGGGCACTGGAGATGACAGAGCTCCAAATAAGGAACTGGTTTCAAAATAAGCGTTACCAGAAGAGGCATCGCGAGTTGCAGTCGTTGCAAAAGACAACCACAAAGCAGGTTCCAGTCAAAGTGTTGATAAGCAATAGTGAAGAGCCTACTTCACAACCTGTTTCACCCACATTATCCGACCTGGCTTCAGATAAAGATGAAATGTTAGAAGGAAAAGAACGCTCTGAGCAAAGAGTTTAGTCCCGCATGTAATCGTTACTGGCACTTGGTTCAGTATGTGGTCAGCGGTGATTCTATCTAACATCACGTGTTGTCGCCTTTGTTACGTGTCTTACTGTCAGAAACTCGGTTTAATCCCTGCAGGAGTTTGAAAACAAAATGATTGCAAAATATGACAGAAAAAAGTTTTTATAAAACCAATTCTTTCTTGCCTTTTTGTTACTATCATCTCAACAGCATTTTGAAAGCAATTTCATGGTTTTAGACGATTCCTGGCTTTCCATATCAAAACGTCACATTTGATAACTCTTCAGAAAGCTTAGTCTAAGCAATGTATTTTAATTCTGTTCTACAGTTCGAATTTCCCGCGCGCCGCCATCTTCAATCAATATGAGACGTGTTTCAATTGCAGTGCCAGTCTTCACTCTTGATGAACAATCAGTGGGAGGTCTGGCACTGCAACCGAACCACATTTCAAGATGGTAACGCGTGAAAAATTCATACCAAGGTGAAAAAAACAGAACAAATCGCTTTCCTTGTTCGATGACACATAATAATTCGGCGTTTTTAAAGTGCACACACAAAGTAAAGGAAAATATTATTTGAGGAAAATATTTTTGGATAGCCCAGGATCCTTGTAAAGGTACTGTGAGTAGTGACAGGAGCCCATGAATAGGAGTCTCCATATGCACTATATACTTGAGTCAACCATTGCGCGTCTCGTTCTGCTTTTAGAACGACGTTTTCACAATTAGGCTCAATTCAATTTGAGATGTTTCACACATGTTCCACGTGCATTTCACACGTGTTTCGCACAAATGCATCCTGATTAAGCATTTTGAACAGCGTGCACGAGTCTATACCATCACAGTGTTCTAGAAATAAAAAAGATACGCACAGAGGGTGTCTCAGAGGGAGAGTATGGGAGATTGACGCTCCTATTCATGTGCTCCTGGTAAAAATAATGGATATTGGTACATGGTGACTTTGTTCTCTTGTACATTTACTAAACTAGACAACTTCAATAGAAGTCAAAATTCTACGCTCGATTGTAAACAGATTCAGCAGTGTACATAAAACTTTACCGTTAAACGGTTTGAAAAAAAACCCCTTTATTTTTGAATAAGCATTTCTTAAAATGTAAAAGAAAAATGTATATTTATTACCAGGGAATCGACAGACCTGGTAAAAAGCAGTTTTAGCAAGGGTTGGCCATGGCATGCCGATTGAAGGCTCTCAGAGTTAATTAATAACAGAGCTTAAGTTTCAATGCAGATCGTATTCACAAGTTAATCAAAGTTCACTTTTGTTTCATGGTAAATTTCATGGTAAGGGATTCCCTGTTAAGGATTTTAAGGTATTAAGTAACATTGAACTACTGTTTTATTTGTTCACGTTTAGGCAATATTGAGATTAAACTAAATCAAAAATTTGATATTATCGTTACTCAGTCTATGGATTGAAGGTCATGGACGAAACTGAGTGATTGTTAAGCAATTTTCCGCCAGATGGAGAAGACTGTGGACTGCGTAAGGAGGGGTTTAAGTAGTACCTGAACAAATGTTGGTGAAATATGTAGGAAAACTCAAGCAGCAAGTTTTTGCATCATCGCGAATATTTTTTACATTTTCCACTTTCCATTCCTTCCCAGTCCCATTCTCATCTTCACAAACTAACATTTTATTTGAAAAAAAAGGCGCCATTTGATGAATTAAGGACCTTGCTCCGATTTGACAAACCTTTTGTAATGAAGCCTCGACTCGAACTTGCAATCTACGAAAAGATTTTAGGGGTCGGGTTTTAAAAATGTGAATAAATGAAAATAATTATTTATTGTTAATTGTTACAGTTTTATAATAAAAAAAGTTTTGTACAGCGAGTGTTCTGGTTTCTCGTGTTTTTTTTTTTTTAATTTATTTTTAGAATGTTGCTCTGAAAAAATATCAGTATTTGCACGGACACAAGCTTTCATCTAAGACTTACTGTGCCCATTGTGTTCAGAATGAAATTTAAGAGGGAAAGGGGTGGGAGAAGCCAAGCCTACTATACTAATTGTAGGTTGTCCTGTCACCACCAAGATTTTTCATTGTTAACGTTATTGCTGCTGCGGCCGGATAAGTTTTATTCAAAGGTTGGCTGATTTCTCGTAGTAACTTGTGTGCACTTGTCGTCGGGTACGAGAATTGACTAAGTGTAAATATTCTCTTCCACGTTCTCTGTAACGATACGTCACTCTAAAATGCCGGCGACGTGGCGCGGCGAAGTCTCCGAGCGGTTTAATGGCCTTTATTTATGATGACGGCAGAAGGAAATCAAAGTGGACTTGGTGGTAAAATGCTTTGTGTGATCGTGGGAGTTTCGACTCTATTTTAACTGTTTTTACAGTTTATCAATTGGTTACATCTGTTCTCTCATGTTTATTCACCGGAATACTCGTTATACTGCACGTAGCAACTAAATATCATCACCAAGCCTCGTTTTGGTGCACGAAAACGCCATTGTGACGTCATTATGAATATACACGCTTTTTTTATAAGAACGAGTAAATTTTGCCGAGGCTCATTGTTCTTAATTTTTTTGAGATTTCAGCCTTAATTTGTTCTTAATTTGTCCTTACTTCTGTGAGTGGTTTTTGATAAAGAAAAAACAAAATATAACAAGGTATTGGAAAATGAAACGCCTTGCGACACACATGTATTGTACGGCTGAATTTAGAGGCAAACTACCTTCATTGTTTGTTGAGCAGTCATTACAGCTAATATGCCCGTATAGAAAAGTTTAGTCAACTTTCTACCACAAAAACGTTCCTAGTTATTGAGCCTCAGCCTGAGCTTCTTCTTAAATTGTTCTTAAAATTTGGCAAATTTAAGCGTCGTTCTCAGTAAAATTGTTCTTATTGCATTGAATACTTGAAGAAGATACTTTACCAACTGTTCCTGTTTACTGTATAATTAAATAACTATACAAAGAATATACAATGTTCCCTCCCGGTTACCACCATAATGACATTATAGCAGCTCCTGAACTTGGGCACAGGATGTACGGTTACACATTGTAGGATTGCATTGTGGAGTCACCAGAGTGATATATACATATATCGCCTCGCTTGTCACTTTTTTGTTCTTACCACATTTTGGCGTCATCTGTGATGTATTACTAAACAGACATAAAGGGTGCGAAAAATGTCCATATATGTTCTAACTGGCATTCTTTTTTTATTTAGAAAGAGAAACCTCTACAGAACCAAACACAACCACTGTGACCATGAGGGCTGTGACGGCGCCGACCGTAAAGCATTTAGGTTTGTTTATCTTACAACATTTCCAACAAACGGCTTTTCTTGAGGATTATGATGTATGGCTTATGACTGCTTTCACAACTGTTTCAATAAACCCAAGCCTTTTGAAAACGTACCACAGGCCAGAGCTAAATTTAACTGAAAACTTATAATTCATATATGGGGATATTTGTTAAAAAAGTTAAGATTAGCTGTGATGATGAAACATTAAAAGCAAAACCAGAACTAAAATGGTAAAACTGTTGAAAACGGTAACTTTAAACGCTCACGTTTCGGCAGTATTTAGGTGCGTTTCTAACTTTTTTCCGTTTGTAATCCTTGATAGAGCATGTTGAGGGATGACACAATGTTATTTTGTTTGAAAATTTAAGTACTCTGTGATGCAATTAAACGCGCTAAAAACCCATTCTTGGATGTTACTTCAATTCTTATATGTATATAAGTATTTATATGTACAAGTTAAAAAATGGAAAAATATAAGATTTGATTTCCAGTTTTTAACTTTTACTTTTGCTCTGCATATATCTGCAGCGAGGACTGCTACAACTCGTTCAAGCACTCTTTATTTTTGTGCTATTTAATGTTTACACATATATGTAAATGTTAAATATACAAAAAATTCCACAAACATACAGCTATTTTAGAAAGGATTGACATCGGCATTAGTTAATACCATCACCGAAAGGAACTATGGGAGTTCAAAAAGTGCTGCTAGTTACAGAGCGTTCATGTATAATCATACGACTTCGAGTGCAATTGCACAAGGAAATCATATTATTGCCATTTAATAATAAACATGAAATTTTTTTTCGAAAAGTTGTGCGATTACTTTTTCATACTATACATGCATAACAAAATTACAGAGCAAGTTCCGGTTTGTAAGTAATGTACGCGTATCATATGATGAATAATCGTAATCGTTGTCGTAATTGTAGTCGTAATCGTAGTCGTAATCGTAGTCGTAACCATAATCGTCGTCGTAGTCATAGTTGTAATCGTAATCAAAGATTTGATCGGTTCTTACAACTGCAATTATTTCCTTTTTGCTGCACTTTGTTTCCTTTTTTCTGTGTTTGCTTTACACAGCACTGTCCTTAGCCAATCAGTATATGTATATCATTAGCGATGTAACAATCTTTGCTAACGCGTGATTTTGGTTATTAGGAAACAGAAGAAATTGCATTTCTTTTGTGGAGCCAGAACACTTTCTTTCGATCACTTTGTGTCAAACACTTTACGAAATAGCTGTATACTTCTGTAGATTTATTTTCAGTTGTTGATCATGAAACCTGCTGACGTTGTAATGCTCCGAGTAAGAAGCAGCCGATCAAGACACTTGCTAAATGTCGTTGCTACTTCTTTCTCGCAAAGAATAAAGATGGTGTAGAATCTAACATTGTTAGTTTCTTAATCCGCTTTGTTACTACTGCATAAATCAGTCAAGAATTTTGAGTAAAAAAATCATGTTTTTGGCCCACTGCATGCAAAATTCTAAGCTGTCAGTATTTTGCATGCAACAACGTGTTGCCGTGCAAAGCCTAAACCGATTTCATGTACTCCGCAATGTTGACCTTTTGGCACATCAGTGAAGATTCCTTATACAAATATTATGCAAATTCAGTCTTACTGTTGTATAGGTAGAAAGAACTTAGAAACGAGGTTATATCTAGAAAGAACAGTATAGCATTTTTAGTAGGTTGAAAGTCACAATTCAGTTTGTTTATTCGTTTGTATTGGTATTGTTTGTTTTAACGTTGTCCCTAGAGACGCCAAAGACAAAAACGGTGCGGCCATGTTGATGCACAAAAAAAAGTCATCAAAATTTTATTGTCAAGGAGGCCACGCTACGACGTCAAGTGAAAACCAACCATAGTTTATTTACTTCTTGATGAGATTCTGTTTTCTTCTTTTACAGGCTCGCACCAGTCTATCTTCGGTTAACCAGCGAACATTGAGTTGTCTTCACAATTGAGTGTTTGAAAATGTTTTTTGATAATATTGTGTTTGAAATTGATATTGTTGTTATTGAATTTAAAATAAAGATGACGCTTAAAATCCGACGTTTCGGAAATACCATGGTTCCATTACCAAGGAGTTACGAAATTACTTGGTGAAAAATTTTCAGTTCTTATACTTGTGGCAAAAATAGATGTTTTAGACTAATTTACATAAACAAAGATACAAAAGAATTAGTCTAAAACATCTATTGTTGCACAAGTATAAGAACTGAAAATTTTTCACCAAGTATTTTGTAACTCCTTGATAATGGAACCAGAGTGGTTCCGAAACGTCAGAGTTTAAGCGTCATCTTTATTTTAAATTCAATATCTAAGTTCCTTTTGATAAGAATTGTTATTATTATTGTTAAAAATATTATTATTAAACAGAGTTTGAACATACAAACAGATAAAATCTATTGAACTGCGAAACCATACTGGCAATCGTTAAAGCTTACTTATATAAGTAATTTATATAGCTCAGAGATGTTTAAAGTGTTTATGTATATATGGATATATTTTATATTGTTTTTTAAAAATGTTTAGGCTTATTTCACTATTTTATGAAATCCTTTAAATATAGAAGGGAAAACCAAGTTACAAAGAAAATACATACAGTCATAGAACCA
>JAOCPT020331943.1:0-13460 GCA_026546935.2 Palythoa grandiflora | reverse complement strand
TGAATGCACAGTTTCAACGTTTTTGCGTGAAAACAACTTTGTTTTGAAATTAGGTCATTTTGTTGCGTGTTTATTAAGCAAGTTCTGCTCCTAAAAAACGAGATGCGGCTTAAAACTGAGTATTTTCCGAAACAAACCGTTCATGAAGCCGCTCAGCTATCTTTGTCAAAATGGGGGGTGCGGCTTAATAGTGAGTGCGGCTTAAAATTGAATAACTACGGTACATAGAAGAACAAATTTCATGTGCACTGCTGCTTTGAACTCTTTAGATTTAGATTTTAGAAAAATTACTTCTTTTAATATTGTTAGATTGTTTTTAAAGCAAGAGATGTTTTTATAGTTTTTATTATTTGATATAGTTTTGATTGTTACTAATTTCGTCAGTATTTATTAGGATTTTTTTCCAAATAATTTTTTTCTTAAAAATTAATTTTGAGGACCTCCTGAAAATAATCTTTGATGAGTGAGGCATTCCTCCTTAAATATTATGATCACTAGATTATTGTTATTCTTTGACAGATTACGGTGTGTTTCTTGAAAAGCAGCTTCTTATTGGAGAATATTATTTTGTTACCAAACCACCCAAGTATAAAGTTTGCTTTTATTATTAGATGTCACCTTATGTTGGCTTAGTACCAAAGTTGTTGCCATAAAGGCCATGTTATATGAGTCAACTTGCAACAACGATTTTCCGCACAACAGTGTTGTGTGTTGTGTTGTGAGTGTTTGAAACCAACGGTGTTGTACTGAAAATTGTCTCTGGTGACCGACGGGGAACGATTTTCCACAATACGGTGTTGTGTAGGAAATGTTTGTTGCAAGTTGACTCGGGTAACACCGCCTTAAAGAGTTTGATTTTCATCACTCCTTGTCACTCAGGAACTCAACCTTTCATTTGATGAGATCAGTAAAGAGGGAGCTCTGGCTGTTGTAGATTGTGTGAGAAACAAGGATCACCTGGAGAAATTAGATCTCAATGGTTAGTACTTCATCACGTCAAGAATAATAGAATAGTTAGTATGTTCCCTCCAGAGAAGGAATGAAACTTTTTTCTAGTCAGAGAACTTTTATTGAAGGTTGTAAACGCACTTAGTACTACAGGGATGTCAATAAGGGCCATAACCCATAATTAACAATTAGACTATGAGCTCGCGATTTCTATCGCGTGATAGTTGATGAGGGCGAAATTGTTTTAGTATAAATCTACTAGTTGCTCAAAAAAAGGCTGTCAATTTTAGTAAATTATCCAAATCCCCTTAACTCACACTTCGAAACCTCGAAGGAGCGGCCGCCATTTTGTTGACAATCGCTACTCACTATATATCACCGAATATATAGTGAGTAGAGTAGCCAATCAGAGAACAGCATTGGTAATATAACGCTAGTAGATTTATACTAATATAAAATATTAAATACAAATTGAAAAATCCAGTACTTGTCAGTGAACCGATATGAATAAGAGCTCAGAACAAGCCAGAATTCGCAACCGTAGACAGCTGTTTCGTCCTTCTTGGGACTCGTCAGTACGGTGTAGCAGAGAATAAATCACCAAAATTATATAAGTTAAGTCAGCGCCCATAAGATTGGAAACAGGAACATGGATTAAACATTTTTAAAAAGTGTATATATCGGAAAAATGGAAAATCGTCAGTAAGAAAGGCTTTTGAGAGTGAGAAAAAGTGTTGTTTATTTTATTGAAATAGCTTGTTTGGTTCCCGAAATATTAACGTTTTTTAAATATACAAATTAGGCAAGCTGTGACGTCGAAAACAGAATACACGCTTTTTTTATAAGAACAACTTTATATTAGAACAACGAGGCTCAAATTTGCTTAAGAACAAGCTCAGGCTGAGGATTGATAACTAGGAAAGTTTTTGTGGTAGAAAATTCATTGAAATTTAGGGATACAGCATAAAACATAAAAAGATTCACTGTAAAGACTGCTATATAAATAATGAAGGTAGTTCAGCCGTACAATACATGTTTGGCGCAAGGTGTTTCATTTTTCAATACCTTGTTTTATTTTGTTTTTTTTTTCCATTAAAAACCACTTACAGAAATAAAAAACAAATTAAGAATAAATTGAGGCTGAAATCGCCCAAAATTTAAGAACAATGAGCTAAGCTAAATCCTTTTACGAGCCTAAGTGGCCCATTGGAGCCGGTGCTTATCCCCGGTTTCGATCTGTAGTGTTAAGCGGATGAGAGTCGGTGACTCCCCCTGGACGGGACACTAATCCATCGCAGGTTAGCCCCCAGCAGAAGCTGATACTCATTTTACCGACCTCGGGAGGATGGAAAGCTGAGTCTGCGGAAAAGAAGGTCCACAAATGTTCAACACTCGACTGAGCCGGAAACTGAACCTGGAACCTTGTGGTTAGAAGGCAGAGATCTTACCACTGCGCAACCATGCTGCAGTCCTTCATTTAATTAATTTTTATATTATTTTCACACCTTTTTTTAAAACTTGTTATTTCTTATAAAATTTTCACAAAATGTTACAGTTTTAAAATGTCTTAAACCTTTGCAGGAAAAAAGCAAAAAAGTCCAAAATAACCTCTCTCTTTTTTTTTCGTTAATCGTTAAATGTTTTGATATTTTCAAATTACTTTAACATGCAGTTTAGTCATAAGATTTACCTGTAAATTCGACTTTCTTTGGAATGTTTTTCCGCAAATTTCACAGATAGCCAGCTTGCATTTGTGTGAGGATATCGTCTCAGGAGAAGCTGATGCTGGGATTGATTGGGTATCGTCTTCGCATGGGCGGTAGTTAGCGTAATGGAGTTGATCAAACACTTGTACAGCCGTGTAGCTAAAATTGGTGAAAGATATACATTTAGGTGATTAATCAGTATGACGCAACTATTCAAATGTTGTATTCGGGGCAAGTATTAACTATTAAAACTATCGCTACTATTATCATTATTATTATCATTATCATTATCGTTTTTACTACCATTATCATTATCATTATCATTATCACTGTCGCTGTCATTGTCATTATCATTGTCATATTGTTATCCTTATCCTTATCAATATCGTTAATCATTATCGTTACCATTATCGTTATCCGTATCGTTATCATTATCAATATTATTATCATTACTAATATCATTATCATAATCATAATCATAATGATTGTCATTACCATTAGCGTTATCGTTATCAATATCATTATCATCTCTACATGACGTTTTTTTGTGGGCAAAATTGATATATAAGTAGTGGTAGTGACAATGAGTGGAGCCTTCTTCTGTCTGTTATCACTACTTGTTGCTGATTGGACAGAAATCCTGAAGCGTGGATTGTGATTGATTCATTAACTGTCCCGATAACAGGTAGCCGATAACAAGTAGCCGATAACAGAGTTTTGTTATGGGATAGTTTTCCAAGGTGATTAGGGAAAAATAGAGCAAAGAATGGGCCAAAAAGATTGGAGCAAATTGTAATTATTATAATAACACGAATTAACATACCCAGAGTAACGCTGCGGTGAAACATAAACCATCAAGGGATCTTGTGTGTTACTTCTTAGTATGTGTTTATAACTGGTATCTGTGCATGCGTTTTCAGTTTCCCCCATCAGCTCTAAAAGAGAATCATAAGTTATTATTTATTATTTAATACTTTTAAGTAAAAATATTTCGTATAATATATACCTCTAACTAACCAAGTGCGAGGTGTTTCGTAAACTGTTATATACTTATTTTATTATAAAAATTGAAGCCAAAACCGACGCCGCTGATTTAGTTAAGTAAGCACATGTGCGCGTAACATACACATCAGAATCACATAATAAGACCAAAGTTCATTCACTCATTCAAGTTCAAACAAAAAGTAGACTGCGAGCAATTTCTTTCTTTTCCTCGAAATCAGTCGAATTTAGAAGTTCGAATGGCGAGTTCTGCAAGCGAAAACCGTTTAGAAACTGCTGACTGGTTGTACTGTGGGCGGGGAGAGCGACAGTACAACCGGTCAGCAGTTTGTAAACGGTTTTTTCTGGCAGAACTCGCCACTCGAACTTCTAAATTCGACTGATTCCGAAGAAAAGAAAGAGATTGCTCGCAGTCTAAACAAAAAGCGGTAAGATTTGTTCTACCTTTTCGTTGAGTGAAGATGCAAAGCTACAGAAAATAATAGTAAAACGTTGTCAAAAATGCGAGAAAGTTGTGTTTTATGGCATAAAGTTTTATATTTGTATCAAAACTCGATTAATACCTGCTTCTGTCCTGTTTCGTACGTACTCTTCTTCATCAAAAATTTCCTCGTTTTTTATCTGTGGAGCATATTGTATAACTGATACGGCGCAGTGTTTAAACAGATCACTTCCTTCATTTGGAGAATCTTGAGAAGGCTCTCTCCAACCGTAGCTCAAGACGGGAGGCTCTATACACTCTCTAAACCCATTCGGAATTGTACGATCCATAGCGTTGCACGAGTACATGTTTAATACCAGTTGACTCTCCAGCGCGGTACAATCTAGAAAGTCGATGAAAAGCCATACTTGGTCATGTTGCTGTTTACAGACAGAAAATTTAAGTTTGCTTCGAGAAACAGACTGATCCATCAGCCGGTTCAACCAGACTTAATGAAGGGTTGAGATGGAAACTATCAAACGTCCATGCAACCGTAAAGGCACTGTTACACTGCACAATTTACTCAGCAACTTGTCTCGCAAAGGCATTGCGCAGTGTAGTATGGGTTGTCTTGCAATTTTTTTTGTGTCGCAAAGCGTTGCACGAAGTAGAACTCAAGTCTACTTTTCGAAACGGATTGTAGCTACTTGCAACACCATTGCACAGTTTATCACCCCTCCAGCAACTCTTCTCGCAATTTTACGGCGGTTTTTTTTTTCAAGAGCGCTTGCGCACACTTGTCGTTTCATTCCGAGGAGCTCTGGGAACGGCCAAAAATATTGCAAGTTGCTGAGATCACGTTGTAGTGTAACACACAACTTCGGCAACTTGCAACGCTACATTTTCAAGCATTGCGAGACAAATTGCTGAGAAAATTGCACAGTGTAACAGGGCCTTAACTATTGAGGGTTGGAATGGAAATTATTGAACGTCTTCGGTGGATCTCAGACAGTGCTCAGAGACATGCTGAAACAAACTCAATTCAACTCTTCCGTCACCGACAAGAACGTGTCCTTGACAATCCCCAACTCAAGAATAAGGCGGTTCGGATAGTTGTGCCTCTACACCAGTGTGACAACAGATGGCCTTTAGATATTACAACTTTGACATATCTGTTAATATCTGACTGAAAAATTGGTTTAAGATAATCACACCTTAAATCTTTCTTCTGACATTGCAGTTTGAAGATAGTTTTTAGATACTGTAACAAAAACCTATCTGATAGCAATTCAGGTGAAGATAGGCTTTGGATCGTTGTGCCTATATACCAGTGTGACAAAAGAAAGCTCTAGATAGTACAACTTTGATCTATCTGTTTATATCTGATTGAAAAATTGGTTTAAGATAGTCAAACCTTAAATCTTTCTTCTGATAATGTAATTTGAAGATATAGTTTTAAGATACTGTAACTAAAACCTATCTGATAGCAATTCAGGTGAAAATGGGGGTCGGATAGTTGTGCCCTTATAGATAGGTTTAAGACAGTCACACCATAAATCTTTCTTCTGATAAATGTAGTTTGAAGAAAATTTTCAGATAATGCAACTAAAGCCTATCTGATAGCAATCCAGTAGAAGATAGATATGGTTCGGATTGTTATGGCTATACCAGTGTGATAGAAGACAGCTTGTAGATTATACAACTTAAAACTATCTGCTAGTATCTGATTGAAAGATAGGTTTAAGATAGTCAAACTTAAAATCTATCTTCTAATAATGCGTTTGAAGAACGTTTTCAGATACTGTTAAACATTAAAACCTATCTGTAATCAGTTCAGTTGAAGATTGAGTAAAACTGGGATACAGTTCTGCATTTATACCAGTGTGATAACACATTTTATAACTATCTGTTAGTACGGATTGAAAGATAGGCTTAAGATAGTCAAACTTGAAATCTTTCTTGTGGTAATGCTATTTGAAGTTAGTTTTCATATTTTGTAACTAAAAACCTTTATCTAATAGCAATTCAGTTGAAGGTAGCTATAGAGTTGGATATTGTGCCTTCATACCAATGTGATAGCAAATAGCTTTTAGATAGTTTGTTAATTTTTCATTTAAAGATAGGTTTAAGATACTGTACATCAATCGAGACTTCCAGCAATTTATCAGCAGACAGCTTTTAGATATTATACCTTAAACTTTTTGTGCTAGTTGTATAATAATATATAGGTTTTAGATAGTGTACCAAAAACATGGCAACTAGTATCTTTATGAAAGATACATGTTTAAGAAAATATGTGAAAAATGAAAGCAAGTGAAAAGAGAGGACCTTGTTTTTCACTTTAAGATAGGTTTTTGACATAGTCTCCTCTACGTATTAAATTTTTAGATAGGATTTAGCTTGAAATGTAGCAAAAAGATATGGTGGAATAGTTTTCAGATAGCCTGTGGATAGTGAAAATATAGGTTTCATTTTCTAAGGGCATGTTAGAACACTAAAGAATTTGAACATGAACGAGAACAAGAACTGAACACTGGAGAACATAAGAAAAAGAATAGAACAGGAACAAGAACAAATACCGGAACATGCAAGAGGACAAGGATAAAGTTACATTCCGATGGAACAAAAAGGCGACTTACACACCTGGTGTTTTCCCCCCTCTTTAGTGGAAATGACTTTTACCACTTTAAAAACAAAGCATTAAATACTAAAATATTGCGTGCATTTAATGAATACGCATATTCAAATGTAATCAGGTTCAAGGTGTGTCGAAATAATTATGCGTCAATGCAGTGTGTAATTCGAACGTGGTTTGTTTTAAGATAACTAGAGGAAGTACGACTGACGTGCTAATTTACCAACATACGCTTAACCGTTACTGTATAGCAACAAACATGTTGATTTTTTGCGTGTTTCTTGTCTTTTCATGGAAAATACAATTTACCAGTCAAACGGTATGCTTGTATTTCTAGTATTAAATACTAAATGATTGTGTACGTTTGAGCAATGTGCTATATTCGAACGCAACAGGTTCAGGATTTGACGAACTCGCTATGCGGTAAATTACGTGTGCTTCAAACTTAATTTCTTCCAACGATGAAATTTGGCAGGCTTCTAGAGGGAGTTTGACAGACTTTCCTATTTACGAGAATGCGATTCACGGTTAATGTACAGCAACAAACACCTTGTTTTTATGCGTTTGTCTTGTTTTTTATTTTTCTTGAAAGAAGTACTTACTTGTCGGACAGTACTTTGTTTTTCAGCATTAAATACTAAAACATTGCGTGCGTTTAATGAATATACCATATTCAAAAGCAATAGAGCGCAGGGTGTGTGGTCGTCGTTGCGCGTCAAAGATACGCGTGCTCTCTAGAGGTTTCTAGATGGAACAATTGTTTTAAGCGACAATGAAAACGCAAGCTTAATTTTGTAGTTTTCAATTCTTGTGTAATGTTGGGTGTTCTGTGCGTGCAAAGCAAAAGTATTGACGAGTTTTCTAAGTAGTTGATTCAAGCTTTAAAAACTATATGTTTAAAAGATATCCCGGGGATACAGCTGTTTAGTAAAGGTAAGCGGATAAATCTACTAAAAACAAAATATATATACAGTAAGCGGATAAATCTACTAAAAACAAAATATATATACAGACATCACAAACTCTCTAATATGTCTGAAAAGATGATGAAATTCTCTAGACTCTAAAATGAAATTCCTTTTTGCTCGACGTATTTACTGTCATTTTCGCACGTGCCTGATTGACGATTCTGTAATATTTCAGTGAAACATATACTTGCTGACATAATATTGAAAGAGTTAGGACAAGGGACAAATTACATTTTCGCTGTAAGTGCCTCATTGATGATTTCGTCATATTTCAGAGAAAGATACACTTGCTGTCGCATTAGACAGACGTAGCACGAGGGTCATATTACATTTTCGTACCAAATTAAGTATGAAATCGAAGATGGTATAAAATAGCACAAAGAAGACATCTAATTTTGTTAAGCAGGCTTGGATTAATTGCTTACAAAGCTTGACAATACTTTTGTTTAGCCTTGGCACCGAACACCGTACCCAACATTACACAAGAATTGAAAACCAAAAGATTAGCCTTACGTTTTGCTTTTACGTATAAAATAGGACGAGGTACACATTACATTTTCGCTGTGAGTGCCCTTTTGATGGTTTTGTCATATTTCAGCGAAACATACACTTGCTGTCGTATTTTAGTGAGTAGGACAAGAGACACTTTACATTTTCGCTGTACGTGCCTCTTTGATGATTTTGTCATATTTCAGCGAAACATAGACTTGCTGTCATATTGGTGAGAGAAAGAGTAAGACTAGGGACACATTACAATTTAGCTGTATATCAAAAATGAAGATAGGATGTAATAATTCGGGTCGAGTTCAAATCAACACAATACTGAGTGGTGAGCAGTGGCTTTTTTCTCGTCCAGAAAGATAACTTGAGAAAAAAATTAATTTGAACAATCATTTAGATTTGAAACGGTTTATTTTCTTCTGATTTAAAATATTGTGCAAGATAATGCGATGCAAAAAACGCAGATTTACCTAGAACAACAAATGTATGTGCACTGAAATGTGAGACAACGAATTCGAATTGGGCAATAACAGCAAATGCACGTATTCTAACAGGAAAAAATATTGGTCACTAAATAACAGCAAATTTATGTGTTACTGAAATATGAAGACTGAAACGTGAGAAAATAAATTGTTTACAAAAAAAATAGCAAATGTATGTGTTACCGAACAACGAGAACTGAATTTAATTGGTCATCAAACTGAAAGCTGAGTATATGTGTTACTGAGAGATGAATAAGTCACCAAAATGGTAGCAAATGTGTGTGTTACTAACTAAAGATTTAGTTCCCAAAGTAACAGCAAATGTATAGTTACTGACAGATAAATCAGTTCCCAATATGACAGAAAATGTATGTGTTACTGACAGAAGAATCAGTCACCAATATGACAGCAAATTTATGTGTAACTGACAGATGAATTAGTTCCCAATATGGCAGCAAATATATGTGTTACTAACAGATGAAACAGTTACCTAAATGACAGCAAATGTATCTGTTACTGACAGATGAATCAGTCACAATTTTGATAGCAAACGTATGTGCTATTGACAGATGAATCAGTTCCCAATATGACAGCAAATTTATTTGTTACTGACAGACGAATCAGTTACCAATATGACAGCAAATGTATGTGTTATTGACAGACGAATCAGTTACCAATATGACAGCAAATGTATGTGATACTTACAGATGAATAAGTGAACAATATGACAGCAAATCTATGTGCTACTAACAGATGAATCAGTTGCCAATATGACAGCAAATGTATGTTACTGACAGATGAATCAGTTACCAATATGACAGTTAATGTATGTGTTACTGACAGATGAATCAGTTACCAAATTGACAGAAAATGTATGTGTTACTGACAGATGATTTAATCGTGAAAATAACAGCAAATGTATGTGCCATTGAAGTATGATAAAATCAATAGTTCACCAAAATGAAAGCAAATGCATGTGTTATCCGCATCTAAAATTTCATCCATATATTTGTTTATCTCTAATTTCTTTTGACGCTTTTTGGAAATGCAAATAAAGGCTTGTTGTTGTTGTCTCTGAAAAATAAGAAAATAAATCGGTCACCAAACTGAAAGCAAATGTAAATGTGTTACTCGTAAACGCGAAAAAATTGATATGGTCACGAAAATGACAGCATATGTATGTGTTACTGTCGTACTGATAAATTGGTTACGAAAGTGAGAGCAAACGTATGTGTTGCTGAAACAAGAGGACTGGAACATGAGAAAATGGATTGGTTGCAAAAATAATAGCAAATGTATGTGCCACTGAAAAAGAGGAAAATTAAATAGGTCATCAAACTGAAAGCAAATTTATGTAACTGATACACGCGAAAAAATATAGGTTCGCATTTGGTTCGCATAGCGTACATATGCATGGTCGGACATGTGCAATGGACTCGAACGTATAAATTGCTTGTTATTGAATATAATTGAATTAATTTACTTGATTGCTAGTACGGAACACAATATAAACATTAGTGGGCCCTGGGTTTGTCTCAATATCGTTAGCAAGTCGAATTAGTTTAGGAATATAAAACCGATACAAATATATCTGAGTAAGCCACAGGCGATTCATAATCGACATTTCAAAACTGCAAGGTACGAACTTTAGCGCTGGCAAATATATTGCTTCTAAACAAACGAAAAGTAAGATTGAACTCCAGATTTTACCCCTGAAGCATTCTCGGAAATCCTTAAGTGCTAAATAAGCATAATTGCTGCCCACGGCATACCGATATTGTTGCAAGCTGTTTCCCATCCGATGTTGATCGCAAAAGGTTAAGATTCTCAGTTTTAATTGCTCAAGTGCTCTTGGTTTTGCTCAAAGTAATTTCTCTTCAGCTCAAGGTACTCTCTCTTTAGCTCAAAAATTCCTCACGTTTGCTCAAAGTGCTCTCAGTTTTGCTCAGGATTGTAATGTATTAGCATTAATTATGTATGTCACGTGATGTAAGAATCGTGGTCGGAGAGAGCGAAGGCAGACATTTGTACGCGTACAGAAAGATGGTTGAATAAAACCTTTGAAATGCAAATACCTTGGCTTTGAGTGACAATACCTTAAAAGGATTTTCAAGATTGCCTCAAGGATTCGCATAAAAAATCTCAAGGAGACGCGGGCTCTGATCGTGATCGATGTTTCGACTCGCAGGTTTAACTGATCTTAATGTTGATCCCCGCTCTCGTGAGGTGTATTTGTGTGTAACACAATTTAATAAAGATGAAATTAGGCTAAAAACCAAAAAAGATTACTTACCTTTCCACTTCTTCTCCTGCTTTGTCTCTGAGAACTTTGAAAATCACTTTTTCACCCGCTTAAATTCTGAGAACTACGACGTTCGAAATTGCAAGTGCGAAGAACTTATATACCAGGGGAGACCACGTTTTAAAATCAACAGGGGCGGGTGGGCAATTTGCACATCTTCGTCACTCAGATTATATATTTTTTATCTTCAGAAATCTGACACTCTATAGCTACGTAATAACGATTAACAGTATGTCGTTTGTTATTCTATTTCCTACAATTTCGTGCAACAAAAACTTTCTTTTTGCTGACAGAAATGTCTAGCCCTACCCTCCTCGTCACAAAAGAAATATTGTCATGAGATGACAACCCAAACTCCTCCGTCCTGACATCCTTCCATTTTTTCTTACATTGGTCGGGCATGCTAATTAGCAGGTCCGACCAAAAATGAGTTGGTAAATGTATGTGTTACTGATATACGGAGAAAATGAATGGCTCACCAAGCTGAAAGCAATTGTATGTGTTATTGATATACGCGAAAAAAATGAATCGCTCACCAAAATAAATAAATAAATTTAAAAATAAATAATTAAATATATAAATAAACTAGTATAATCATAGATTAGTTAAGTGCGTTCGATAGTTTAAAGGTTGGATAGGATGGTGATTTTCCTAGCACCGTGCTAGAGGGATTGAACTTATTCTTGTGTAAAAACAGTTAATAACTAAGAAACGAGAAGTCAAATAATATACTGTTGCGTTGTCTTTCTCGTTCAAATATTGAATTTCATGGGAAACTTACATGGCGTACTGGCCGAAACGTCCCACACCCAGAACCCTCTCGGACAAATCCAAGATGGCGTCGATTTGGATCAACCACAAAATCGAGATTTTTTCCGCCTGCACAGGAATGCAACTCAGACCCTCTCCGATAAATCCCAGATGGCGTCGATTTGGATCAACCACAAAATCGAGATTTTTTCCGCCTGCGCAAGATTATGACTGCGTTCTCCTAAGGTCGAACGTAATAAATAAAGTATTGTATTGTATTGTAATAACAGTGAATGAATCTTTTACCTTTGAATGGGTCACTAGGAAAAGTATGTGTCACTGAGATATCAGAAAGTGAATTGGCCATGAAAATAACAAAATAGGCAAAATTAGGCACGAGCGGGGGGATTAACTGGGAATTTTAGTATTTTACCTAAGAAATTCCAAAATATACACTGCAACTGCTCAATAACCTGGCCAAACTTCTTAATTTATTCCACTTTGAATGATATACACAGAATTTATCCAGATTTAAGACGGGGGGAAGCAAATAGTGCCGCAGAGTGCCATGATATTTCTACATTTTGCGTTATGTGCCCCTAAATTCGCCGTAAAAAGTTGGAACTTATTAAGCTTGTTAATTTATCTATTTAAGTATAAACGTACATGATCTACCAGATTCGTATCAGAAGGGGAGAGGAGACAAAACCCCAGAGGGGGAGGGGTGGTGATAGTTCCTTAAATCGTTTACTCACGTTTGCAATATCTGGATGTAGTTTTATTATATGTTCCAAATAAAAGAAGACACATTTCGTTCTGCTAACCAATACTGTGGTCATTTGGCATTGCCTTCACATTGACTAACAACAGTGTCAGGCATCTCGGCTTTAAAACACCTGCATTTTCCACAGCGCAGAAGCTCTCAACATGCCTTTGACCCCTCTGGCAGGGTAGTTCAGCACGGTACCAAGCAATTTTCAATTTTCTTCCGCCCCCAGTCTGCAGGAGTTGGCATCACAGGCACTGCAACCAAACAATAGCCCCAACAGTATCCCGCAATATAAGCAAGCAACCCTTCTCGTATGTTGAAGCATTGCATCAGCTCTTGTTGGTATACTCTCTAGTGACCACCCCTTGTGAGAAAAAAGATTTTCCTTGCGTCGTTTACACTGTCGCATGTGTTCTTTCGTACATTAGAGTCACGAACAACTCTATCTGATGCATTGACTGTAACACACAGTTTTCATTAGGACACCTGCTCAGCTGTATAAAAGCGGCAGTGACGTCATTATATGATGACCGTACTGCCTCAGATATTTCTTGCTCCATCCGGAGAAAGCAGAGATTAAACCACATCCTGTCATAACTTGAAGCATATGCAGAGCTCGAGACCTTTCCTCTTACTGTGATTTGACAATGTCATGTACGGTTATTTATTGGAAATGCTTCCCTGCCATTTACATCTCATCGACGTTAAGGGATACGAATACAGAAATGGTTATAACGACATCGTCGTCTGTCAGCTTCCTTTTGGTATCATGGTAAAATTCTGTGCTGTTGCAGGGGTAGAGTTAGAAAATACACATAGATCGCTTGTGAAGAGAACATTCTTGTCTTCGAATCAAAGAGATACAGTTTGGTCAGCGAGGAACAGGAATAGCTGTGTCGTGTTCTCGTCGACTCTCCGGAACTCACCCCAGTTGCCTGTAGGGAAGCCCTACATCGGCCTGCACTCTGCGTCGGAT
>JAOCPT020331071.1:0-13461 GCA_026546935.2 Palythoa grandiflora | reverse complement strand
GGGAGGAAAACCGGAGTACCCGGAGAAAAACCCTCGGAGTCAGATTGAGATCGACAAATCTCAGCTCACGTGCGAAGTCCGGGACTCCAGCCCGGGTCGTAGAGGTGAGAGGTGCTAGTGATGACCGCTTCGCCAACCTGATTCCCCGTTTCGATCATTGGTTGGTGAGTAGCATTGGAGGATGGTAAGCTTCGAGCGCTTGGAATTGAAGCGGGGTCTGATCAATCTGTCGCTGATGGGTTCCCATTCAAGCAAAGTCTTTTCTCTGGCTTTAGAAATTATGATGGCGAGCGACACCGCGTTCATGATGCTCTGCGTGCCCTGAGTATAAAATACTCTGGTAAACTGTTTGCCAGCACCTGTTCAGCGACATTCTATAATGCCCAGAATATCTAGTTGGTACCTCTCCATCCATTGAAGTACTTATTGGGTAGTCTATGACATTTGGTACATGGTTCGAGCGTTCCATGCGCTTAGGCGGGTATTGGTTTTGTGCCCAGGTCTATCACACTCCTGACTTCCGTGTGAGGGTTTTCATCATTAGTCAGTGGCCATATTGTCAGATGTCTGACTCGAATTCACAACCAGGCCAATAAAGTTAGCGCTAATATTGGTTCCCGTAACATTCCTATTTTTATGAAGTGGGTTTGAAATTTGTATGGCATCTATCCCCGAGCACCTTCTAGAAGCAGGACCCCCGTTGGTATAGCTTTCAAGGGTCACAGATGCACGCAAGCCCTCCCACCACGACAAGGTTTCAGCACCATTTGTATAGTTTTGTCAGAAAAATCGTTTTGCAGGTTTTCAAATTTCATGTGTTTACAATACATACAGTTCGTCTGAACACTTTTGATTTTATATAAGATACATGTACTTTTTACTCGTTGAGTTTTAACATAACGACCAACCTCGCGCTTTCTAGCTCGAGACAGCAATACGGTGAGTAGTATTATTTCCATCCATAAGATACGGTTCCATTGAATGATTGTGCTTTATTAAGTTATAAATTTCTAGTTTTTTGTTATCGTTCAGATGATTTATTGGTTCTTTTTTGAACATGACTATAACAAATAACTTTCGACACACCTTGCTACGCCTCTTGATTCTTTTGTTAATGCTTGGCAAAAGGTCTGAGAATTTAACAAAAGAAATTTTCAAAATAAAGACAATAATTGAATAAACGGTAATTATTCGGCACTTTACAAAACTGGGTGGATCAAACAGGAAATATCGAACTACCTCGTTCCAGAAATTCTGTGACTAAATAAAACTTACACTATAAAACGTGACTGTGTAGTTTGAATAGAATGAAAATAATAAAAAATGTAACTGCTCTCCGTTTTGTCGTAAAGAAGTTTTTAATTTCCTAGTTTTAAAATCAAATGACGTCATGATCGTAATGTATTCGGCAGAAAGTCACGCAGAGCGTTCGCAAAAGAACATAAACACGGATTATCAAAATTCATCGCGCATTTCTCGTGTTTGCCAAAACAACCATAGAAACTGTTTAAATTTTCATTTTATGAGAACATGACAAGGTGATGTATGTAATATTTACCAATAGAATACCGTGGAATGTTTTCAGTTGTAAATTCGTGAGCAATCAACGGGAAGACTGTATCTTTCATTTAGCCAATCAAAAAATAGATTTTATTGTCCTTCAAGTCACGTGGAAAATTCCATCGCTGTCCACCTTCGACATCGGAGATAAACAAAACCTGAACAAAGCTTACGGTGTGAGAGGAGAGAAAATTCCTTTACACATGTTAGCGCGATTAAGTCGAAGCTTATCCTTGCATAAGCTTTTGCTGGTCGAATGAGATGGACGGGAGCCATGACTATGAAACCATCAGGCGATTGCCGGCGTATGAGTGAAGACTTTGTGTCTGATCGCAACGGTTGTTCGAGTCCAGAACCGGATTCATCCACAAAGCTTACAGAAAGATCCAAAAGCGTTGAACTAGAACTAGCACCGTTATGGGGAGATCGAGCTACGGGAAGCAACAGTGCAGCTCCTTCAGGGCAAAATGGACGTTCTTTACGAGTTAACATTTTAGGAAAGTCTTCTTTGAAAGGTTCATCTGCAAATTACAAGGATAAATACCGAAAAATTCAAATCGCAAGCTATAATTTTTTGGAGAGACCGAGCGGGTGGAAAAGTGTATCGTACCATGCGATTTTGTAAGTTGGTTAGCGTTTTGAAATATTTATTTTGTAGAATACTTTGAATGACAAGTTTTTAATGAGAGGCTCGTAGATTTAGTAAGGTTTATTTTAATCATTTAAATGAAATGATTCGGGCATGGTTCTCAAAGACAGAACATAACTCCGTCTCGGCATGAAAACGGAAAAAAATGTATTTCAGTTAAGCATATTATAACGCGGACTAAACTCTACAGACTGGGTTTGATTTTTCGTGTCCTTCTACTGTTAGAAGTGATGGCACTAGCGGACGATGAATGCCCAATGTAATAAGCCATAAAAGTTTTATGAAGCAAAGCTTTTAAAATCATATAAATGTATTATAAGCCTTTACTTTGAATTTTAGTGCTTGGCAGTAACTCGGAACGAAATTTGTTTTTTTATTTGTTTATTCGCTTTCAGAGTTATGATCTCGGCTTTAACGATAATAAAACTTTCTAGAAATAATTACTTTTTACAAACTGCCGTTGTAAGAGACCTCATGTACTATTATACTTCCTATGTCATGAGTTGAATTGAGATAGGCGATGTTCGTGTTTCACGCATCGATCTGCGTGCGTGCTCGGACCACAAAACCAAACTCACAGATATGCAGTTTGTAAACATGGTATCATAAAACTGTTTACTGTGATCAAAACAAACAGCAAAGCCGTTGAAATATAGAATTAGCAATTAAGGGCCGGACAGCTGTTCTAGTATTTTTTACCACATAATTATGTTTGTTTCATATGCAACGTGTTTTTGAATACCGCATCACTTTGCATTTTCGGGCAGCGGCACTTTTTTGCATTTTCATATTTTATTGTTCGGAATTTCGCGCGAGCATGAAAAACTTGCAATTGTACAGTTCTCCCGAGACCCTTGTGAAACGTTCTTCTCCTCCGATAAGTGGCTGCAAATCCAAGCACAAAAAAGACCAATATAATGACGATCTAGATAGGTAGCTCTGTGGATATCATTTACGAAAAGTCGGTCTCCCATGTTTTAAAAACGTTAAATGTATGGCTATTTATCAAATTGTGTGTAAATTTTATAGTTTTACAGCTGCTGGTAAAATTCTTATTTTTCCATTTCACATTAATACTATTTACGCAATCTATGAGCCACTTCTGTTTCCTCTTTAATATAACACCTTAATTTGTATCCGTATCTTTAGTACATATGGTAATTAGTACGTGCGATGAAATATTATTCATTCCTCGTACGAGTTATGTTTCCACACATAAACCAGTAAAATAATTGTTTAAAAAATGTATATATGCTATGTACATTTACTCTGTCAGCCCATATAAAAGTGTAACAGCTGGGTGCTATTTTTCTTTTTAAAAAACTAAAAAGTAAGAATGTAAATTTAGCATAAAATATTATTCATTATTGGACAAAAACATGACTGTTTGCCAGATAAAGCACAGGAAGATTTAATAAACTTCTACTTCTAGAATATTTTACAGTTTGTAATTCTTAACAAAAATAAATTTGTATTTCAAACAGCCAAAATTCTTGCAAAACTGCCTGGTGGATTGGCAAGGATTCTGTGCCCCCCAGTTAGAATTTGCATTTCTTTTCCACCCCATAGTGCAGTATTTTTAAACTTCTGCTTAATTTGTGTAGTGCTGTTTTCCCGTACTGGTTTTACATAAGATTTTAAAACAGGGCACAATAATTGTTAAATATTGACTATATAATATGTTACTGTTTTGCTTGTTCAGTTCTTTTATTCAATATGTTAAATTTGAAAAAATTGGTAAGAGTTTTATTTAAAAATTCCAGTTTTACTTAGTGTACATTTGAGACTTGTTTACATCTGATTTAAACAGTAAATTTCTTACCTGTTCACAATGAGTGGAACTGGCTTATAAGCTGTTTTATTTGTGACTTAGCGAATAACAATAACATTAACAACAACAACAATAATAATAAATAAGAAATGTGTGGAGACAAAGAACTCAAAAAAACAGAGCTCCTAATATAATGGGAATAGACTGTCAACCTTCCATGGATTTGATTCCCATCAGTAACTTGATTTTTTTTGTTTTAGAATGAAAACTAGTACCAAATCCTGCACAAACAAGTTAAAATTGCCTCTAATCATATAATTATATATATTTTCTAAATCCCCATGCAATCCTGCAGAATCGATACTTTTAGAAATGTATTATTAAACAATAAAATTGATACATCCTCACAATACTTTTTATACCATCAAATACTGTTTGATGGTAATTACCTACTGAAATGACTTGTTAAATTTTGTATTGGTGTGAGTGTTTAGAAAAAAACTTAGTCAATTTTTAAAAAGGTTTTGGGCTTGGATTATATGTACTATTATATAGTATTTTTTCATTTTGATTAAAGTATTCTGCTGAGTCAAAGTCAAATTTCTTCGGATTTCTTGTTTTTTACCGATAATAATTATTGAGAGATGCTAACTAAGATATTTTTCTGATAAATAATGAAAATACATTTTTGTTTGTTTGCAGGTTAGTACTGATAATAGCAAGCTTGATAGTTAGCGTAATATCGTCCGTACAGAATCCATCCATTGATCACAAAGCGGTGTTCCTATTAATGTTTATATTGGTAAGCACTTGAAAATTGCTAAATAAATAACGTTTCCTGGTTTTCAAAATAGTTGGCCGCTGCGTTTACTTTTTTTATCTTTTAAAAATAGAAAATGTATGGGGAAAATAACAGCAACTACAGTTATAGTTTATTCATCTTTTATTTTAAACAATTGAAAATGTAGTGTTTTTTAAATACTGGAATAACCTGAATTTGCTTGTGTATAGGTTGATACTGTGTATAAGTCAAGCCCTATATTTGGGTCTAAAGTCAATACTTTTTCAGGTTGTTATTTTACATGGTATCTTTTAAAATATACAAAGATGTGCACTAGTTGGTGTTGAAAAAGTTATTTTGTCTTTGTTTTACATTTGGGAAAATATCTTGTGAGGCATGCGATCCATCACATGGCTCAGACTCTTTTAAGCATGTGACAAAGTGTGCGATCACATGCCTCTTATTGATTTAAGCCTGATGATAATAGTAATAATAATATTAATAATAATAATAATAATAATTAAAGTAGAAAGAAATATACACAAAAAGTAAACAAAAGAAAAACACAAAAAATACAGAGCAGTTAGTGAATTGCTGATTTTGTTAAGATGGGAGGTGAGTATGTGTTTAATGCAGGAGTCAAGTCAATGTTTTGCCCCTAACCCCCACAGGTGAATGGGGTGGGGAGTAGAGGCAATTTTGAACAATGTTGCACCAGAGGGGAGGAGACATTAATATTGGAGCTGTTTAAAAGTGTACCAACAGACAAGAAGACATTTAATAAATAATACAAATCACCATATTGAGTTTTTATAACTTTTTCTATATTTTCTTATTACAGGAAGTTCTTGTTCTTGTAATATTTATTATGGAGTATATTATTCGTATGTGGTCAGCTGGATGTCGTAGTTGTTATGTTGGCTGGAAGGGAAGATTAAAGTTTGCATTAAAACCATTTACGATTCTAGGTAAGTATTCATAAATATGACATATATAAGAGAATAAAACATTTTAAAGAAAGTGTATTTTTTTTGTAGAAAATAGTTGCTATGGCAACAGATCACCACATAAAAAAACAACAGTGGAAAATTATCACAATATATTTTTTGCAAAATTAGTGAGTTTTAACCAAGTTTCTTGGTTTTATCATCGCAACTGGAGTGCAAAGAAATCTTTATAAAAACAAGGGGTCAGGATTAGGGGGGTGGGGTGGGTTTGCCATTTTGACTCTCTTTCCCAGCCTGGTTAGAGTCAAAAGAAAAAAGGTTGCTCTTGATATGTTTTCAGAAACCAATTAAAATAAAATGACACCTATTTGTTATCTGTTTTAGATTTAGTTGTCATTACAGCCTCTTTAGTGGTTTTGTCCCTGGCCTGGCCCGACATGGTTCATCATCAAGCAATTAGGTATGTTTGTGTATTCTTAGATTGTAATTCATTTATGGGTGTCCATTCTTAAACTTTTATAAACTAAGCTGTTAGGTTGTTGAAAAGGTGCGCGTTAACTTTAAACCTGTGTCAGCCTTGTTTTTGTGAGTATTGCATCTGGTGTTTTTTAAATCACTCAATTCAATACAAAATTAAGCAGTGAAATGTTGTTGGCTGGCCTGGTTGACCATTGACCATCTTTATGAAGTTGTATGTACTTCAGGCCTGGCTTAAGCAGTCTGGAGTTGGTGCAGCCATAATGAACAGAAAGTAAGTGCTGAGGGAATCTTTAAAAAATAAATTCTCAGAAATTCAATTTGGTGCGCATTTTCAGAGAGAAATTAACAGGAAAATGAATCAAAGCAGCTCTGTTAGGCCTGTACTTTAACTAAATCCAAGAATCTGTATGTATCACATTGTCATCTATGAAACAATTGCTGCCAAAATGAAATATTTTGTAGTTTTAATAAATTTATAATTATTCACTTCAAGGTAACAGGTTCCTGGTGGTGTCTGCCAATTGATTGTTCTCACACTTGCACTTGCACGTTAATGGAATTTTAATACTACATTTGCAACAAAATAATCTATTATTTGTTTTCAATATTGTTGTTTTATTGAATTGCAAGTTTAATTAATATCTTAATGTAATATTAAATGCATTTATTGGTCAAGCAATTAATTAATCAATTAATCAGTAAGTCGTTTAACCAGTCAAACAGTTTGTCATGAAGTCAAAGTAAGGCTTTGTCATGAAGTGGTCAGATTTCATGTTAGTTCTGTATGCATTGCTGCTTAATTTTACAAGAAGAAGCTTGACATTAACTTACAGAGTTCTAGTGAAGCTGAAAATTTGTGAAACTGAGGGAAATTTGTTTTCGCGAAAAAGGCAACAAATGCCTTAAACAGGATAGAAGACAATGTATGAGCAACACTGAATATTTTATTTGAGTTCCAGCATTCTCTTTAGAACTATTGAAAATCATATGCTCTGTCGTCATTTTCCCTGAAGTTCTGTTGATCTTAAGTTTATGACAACAGATAAGTTTAGTAATCATTGTTTTGTTTAGATGTAAAGCTCATAGACAGATGTTTTGGGGTAATAAGTTTGTTATATTGCAAAAATATAATAAATTATTCAGCAATACTTGAAAAAAATGATTAAAAAATGATGCACAAGAAAAATTTTCAAATTAAAAAATTCTAAGTTAAAACTGTAAGTCTGACAAAAGTACAGTAATAACTTTTAAAGTAGTTAAAGTCTATGCATGCTTAGTTTCTTTGCTGTGCTTTACCCTTGTGTGATCTGAATCTAACTTGTGAGTATTGATTTGGAAATGCAGAAATATTGCATTGCTGAGGTTGGTAAAAACAATTTAAAACTTACTTAACTCTTGTTTCTACATCATGCAGTGAGCCGGGTTATGTGCTCTACATTCAAGAACAGCCATATATGTATCTGTAAGTTCTTCATTTCACTAAGTACTGGGAATTCTTGGGAATTATGGTGGTGTAGTGGTTGCCCTTGAAAAAACAACGTTTTGCCAAAAAGCGACTGTTTTGCATTCAGTTGACAGGATTGCAAGAATACTTTTAACATAATATTGTTTGCAGTGGAGATATAGATTTTTAAAATGTGAATCATATATAAAACCTCTGTGCAAAAAGATTTGGGGAAATCATTAAAGTTCTGCAAAATACCACAAACATCAAACGAAAGACCTTATTCATAAATAGCAGCGATTTTAATATTCTTTTGTCTGCATTCAAATTAGCCCTATTAGCCGCATTTGCATAACATATTCTTTTGAAAGTTTAACACAAGGGCGAGGCTAGTAGGACTAATTTGAATGTAGGCATAAGAATAATGAATCGCTGCCATTTATGAACATTAACGCCTATTGTTGTTGGTATTACATCTGACAAAACATTCAAGAGGGGAATCAAATTTTTTCTTCGTGGTGAGATTCAAATTTTAATTATTTAAAGAAATATTTTACATGTCTATGTTTTCACACTACTATTTGAAATTATGCGCATTACAAGTAGGATGGAAGTGACAAGCAGGCAGATCAGAAGTGTACTATTTTGAGTATTTACAGTTATGGCCTCCACGGATGACCTCAGTGTTTTCCCAATGCAGTCCTCTTGGGAAATAAGTTTGTTTGTTTATGTGTGGTTATGAAAAAGACACAAATAGCTAGTGTTCAGCTTAAACAAAGCACCTTATTTGCCAAGAGGACTGTATTGAGAAAACACTGAGGCAGTCTGAGGAAGTCTATTTGAGACTTTTTTCGTAGGAGATCTAGAGAATTGGAGGGTTGGAAAATATTATTGTAAGATTTGTGATATTTTCACTAATTAATGAATCCTGCTCGAAAGTGTGAATAACTAGTCTAGTTCCCAAGCAACAACAGCTCTTCTAAAACAACTGGACATGTGAAAGGTGATTGCCCTGAATGTGAAATATTTAATTTCCTTTTTTAAAAAAAACAATTTTCCCAAATGGTGGCTTTGTTTTGAAAGGGTCAACTGTATTTGTGAAATTTTTTGGCTTTTTGTCACTGATGTTAAGGTGTCAACCACAAAATGCTTACTCAAACTCAAAAAAAGTTGAGCCCTCTTGGCTCTTTCTGCAAGGAGTTCGGTTAAAAAATCAGTTTATACTATTCTCCATCATAATTTCCCAGTTTTCCCATAGTTCATTAGAACACTTTTCTTGTTGGCTCTTTGTCTGTCATTTTGAAGTGTAACCATCAACTTTACATCCTTTGAAGTAATATAACTGTTAAAACTATAACTAGTTCTTCTGCTTGCTAATGCCGTTTTTCACTATGATGCCACAGATATTCTTTTATCATGCAAATACTTTTAAAACATGGTTCCCACTACTCCTGGAATTCCTGGAAAACTCCTGGAATTTTGTGGAAAAATTTTCAACAGTTTTATAAACAAATCAAAACCTGCTGAATGCATCTTGGAACTCATGGTTGTACTTTTTGTATTTTATGTAGACTCAATTTCAGGAATTTTTTTCCTGGGGATTTTGGTCATTTTGGTCCCGTTTTGTTTCAACTGGAAAGCTGAAGAACTGCACAATTGTTTTGGTGGCATAGTTGGGTCCTGGAAAAATATATTTTCTACCCTGGAAAACCCCTGGAATTTTGTTATCATTGGTCAGTGAGCACCATGTTAGAATTATCTATAGATTTTAGGAAGGCCAAACATGCGAAAGTTTAGTTATGTACCACGCCGCGACACCATCTTTTGAAAACAGATTTATACTGTTTCATTTATATGGAATTTACTGATAAACCAAATTGAAAACGATTTTTTTTATTTGGCTAATGTCGCATAACCCTTTTTATTGGAATTATTTTACTTGCACTCGTTCCTATTCAGACATTTTTTGGCTGGGAATCATTAATGTTGTTCCATTTTACAGTGTGTGACGTCATGATGAAATAGGCTTGCTTCACGTTTTTTACTTTGCTCTTATAACTGTCTCATTGCCTTGATTGCTGTTTACAGTGGTGCTTTTAATATGGACATAAAATTGCAAAAGTTACCAGACTTTGCGTATCCAATAAGAAGCTTAAAAAGTGCTTAAAATGGCTATAATATTTGTGTCTTTATTTAAACTTCCAAATCACTATACGTTTTCTTCTGAATATTTACTTGCTCATTAAATATCATTCCGTTAATTGAAACTATGGATTTGAACACAGATTTGAACGAAAAGATCTTCAGTTTTAATTGTTGTGCACAGATTGTTAACAACCCGTCCATTTCCCAGGAAACAACTACGTAATGATATACTTGTATAAACATTAAATGTATAATTAAATCACAATAATATATTTAAATCATTTTGCTTGATACACGTTTCCATGAGCTTACCCTTAAGATAACTTTTTATCAATTGAAATTTTGTTTGTAAACAAATAATGATCATTGCATCAAAATACAGTAAATTAAAGAAGTTGTTAAACAGTTAAAGTAAATTATAAAATTGTAAATTTGTCAATGAGCTGTTCTACGTAGGTAAGTTGAAGAACAACAGCAACTGCAAGATTTTAAGGCTGTTGCAGTTCCCGTGTGCAGTTGCTATAAGATGCATTTAAGATGACGGTGATAATGGTGGTGGCAAGTGGCGGTGATGATAATGTTGATAATCACCATGATAGTGGCAATGATTGTGGTAGTGATGATGACGGTCATGAAGATGATGGTGACAATGATTGTGGTGGTGATAATAATGGTATTGATCATGATGATGGTCATCATGATGGTGATCATGGTTGTGGTACTGATGATGATGATGGTGACCATAATTGTGGTGGTGATGATAATGGTGTTGATCATGATGATGGTGACAATGATTGTGGTGGTGATAATAATGGTATTGATCATGATGATGGTCATAATGATGGTGATGATGATTGTGGTACTGATGATGGTCATGAAGACGATAGTGACTGTAATTGTGGTGGTGATGATAATGGTGTTGGTCATGATGATGGTGACGATGATTGTGGTACTGATGACGATTATGGTCATGAAGATGATGGTGACAGTGTTGTGGTGGTGATGATAATGTTGATGACCATGACGATGATCATAGTGATGGTCATGGCCATGATGTTGATCATTGTGATAGTCAGAGTGATGATGACAACAAAGAGTCAGTATTGAAAACTAACTTACAACAAATGTATAAGTTTACATAAATACAAAAAATTGGCTGCAATTCGTTTTCGTAGTGGTTAATTAGTTTTTTACTTAGTATTTTGCAGTAGTAAGAACAAGTAACTGCATATATTTTAAACTGTTACTCATAATAACGGTGTGGTACATGAGCTGAGTAATATATAAACACAATAACGGCACAGTACAGGAACTGAGTAGTATATAAATTAAATGATAACAAGAATGAATGGCATCAATAATTAAATTGCAAGCACTTGCACAACTAACCAAGAAAAACTAACGGCACTGTTAACACATTTTTTTGTTTGTCAATTCTTGGAGTGTCAGCACCTTGTAAACGTTAACTTATTGTTTCGTGTGTTTTCGTGCATATGTGATCAGTGTATTATGTACCAGCTGAAAACTAACCAAATCAAATTTCAGAAAAACTAACTAGTTGATTAGAAACAACTTTGTTTTCTTTTGTAATGTTCAGTTAGTTAGACTCCATTTTAATTTCTCGACGTTTCAACGCCGTCCAGCGTCATTTTCAAGAGTAATTATACATTCAGTTATCTTGGGATTTTCTACCTTAAAAACACTGAATTCTGAATGTATAATTACTCTTGAAAATGACGCTGGACAGCATCGAAATTTCGAGAAATTAAAATGGAGTCTAACTTACGTGCGTTAGTTTTTGTGTTACAAATTATAAACAAAGCCACTTTGATCAATGTTCAGTTATTCCAAAAATGATTTATGCCATTGGCTGATGCAATAATAGCAGACGGGTGAGTGCAAATAACAGAAAATAGTTTTAGTTTTTTTAGTGTTTATTTTTTTTTCTGTCTTCAGATACCGAATTTCCTGACACATGATTGCTTCTCATAAGACTTATTTCCTGTTCAAAACAATTTCTTTTCTTTTGTTCGATAACTGCACTTGGTTCTTCTGTTTTATAAGGCTGAAGGATATTTATTCGTTTTTTAATTTTCTTCCTCTTTTCTTGCTGATGCTTATTAATTTCCTTTTCTTTCTCTGCATTTCCTTTCTATAATCGTTTCCTCTTTCAGTCAAGGGTTCTATCATCACTAACCCATCACCAGCAATACAGGAAATGAACACTAGAAGCAATAATAATAATAATAATAATAATAATAATAATAATAATAATAATAATAATAATAATAATAATAATAATAGTTTATTTAAACACGTAACACCTAGGAGTTGACAGAACTCGTTAAAACGTGTACGTTCCTGCACATTCCTCTTCACGATTTCTTTTGAAGACTTATACATGTATACGTATGTAAATGTGCAATCAAATAAATGTTCTCTCGCGGCTCCGTTTTCAACTTTTTGAGATAAAATGTATTTTAGAGCCTGAAAATTTAATCAATGTTCTTAAAAAATATCGAACCAGAGAAAAAGCCCGGATAATCGACGTTCGACTGCATTTAGATATCTTTAAACTAAATACTGCACTTGTTAATCCTCACGCAATGGCTCTTCAACATTTACTTCAACATCCATTCGATTTTGTGGAACGGTGTTCAAGAGTGTTGAATGATGTTGAACACTACACTGGGTAAGCGAACGCTTTCATTTTTTTTTTCAACAAAACTGCACAAGAAGCCTGGTATTCAGTACCAAGCCCCGGCCTCCTATTTTTACGCAGAATAGGACGCAGTGTTGTTCAGTTCAATAACGTTGAAAGACCCGTGCAACCCCCGCAATAACGTTTAAGATTTTCTAAAACAAAAGAAACGTCGAAAGTATGTTAAAGCAAAGTTTAAACCTTTTAAACTCTTTCAACATCGATTCGACATCTTTCGCTTTAACAAGTTTCAACGGGTGGTAAAGGTTTTAACATCGCCGCTCAACAAAATCAAAAGGAATGAGATTATGATAGGACCTTCGCGGTTATGAACGCAATCTATAAGTAATTGCGAAAGAGAAGCCTGAAAAAATTTCAGGCTTCAACGGGATTCGAACCCGTGACCTCTGCTATACCGGTGCAGTGCTCTAACCAACTGAGCTATGAAGCCACATCTGTTGGGAGCCGAGGTCAATTTTAGTCGGTCCATCTATGTCATAACGTCAATATAACCTCGGTAAAAATCATGCTGGTGGATCATTTGTCGTTGTTGAATGTTTTTTCCCCTTTGACTGAAACGATATGACGTTCGACAGCGATTCGAATACTAGCGGCAAGCTGTCTCTGTGGGAACATAATTAATTCGAAACATGGTCACTTGGCTTGTGCCTTACCAACCAGGAATATCCATATGAATAGTAACGGTAACAATGGAGGCGGAGCTCAGCAGGCTGTGAGTTTGCATATTTAAGTTGTGCCTGATTTCCGATGGCTTCCGAGCGCGAAATTCAAAATCATTTTAGGTTCATTTTCAGTTTTTGAAAAGCGTTCCCTCTAAGTCAACATTGAATTCTCCGAAAACGGCACCGTTTTAAAATAGATACATGCGGCTATACAGCCCACATATTGAAGGGTTTCCAGGCAGTCCCATGCAGCAAATGATACGAACAAGTTTAATTACGGCTTTAGTTGAAAACTGCTTG